>CALNHX010011289.1:0-33249 GCA_940337035.1 Agriotes lineatus
CAAGGCCATTATTTTCACACGGTATTTAACCTTCAACTGAGACTTTTATTCGTTGAGTAATAGGTTTTAGTAATTTACGATTAAAACAGTCCGTCTTGAAACGCTTTAAAAAATCACTAAGGATTACAAAAATAGCTTGGAAGATGGAGATGTTTGGGATTAATTAAATTGTATTTGCTTATTTTTGGATTACTTTGTTGAATAACAACTATAATTATTTACACAGAAAATATAATAAACATAATACCTTATAAATTATATACAGAGTATTCCTTTTATTCCCTTCCCCTGAGGGTCTGGAAATAGGAAACAAAGCTTACACATTTCGCTAAAAAGTTTGATCATTGTTACGTAATCCCTTTTTATTAAACAGCTGATTTTGCACGAAGTTGCTTCTGGATTGTAAGATGGGCTAATGTAATAAAATGAGCACATAAAAACTACGACGCCGGCACCCCAGAGACGGGCACTTTTGAATGGTTGCTCCTAGGGTACTAAGGAATTATTTGTGTTAAAAATCAGTATTAGATTATTTTTTTTCAAGTTTCCTTTAAAGGGCTATTAGCCTTTTCTTGCTCCGAAAAACTATGTCCCCGGCACCCCAGAGGCGACGACCATTAAAATGTTGCTTCTAGGGAAATAAGGAATATTTGTGCCAAAAATCAGTACTATATTATTTGATTGGGGTGTTCTTTCAAATTTTCCTAATATTATTAGACTCTTGGCCCTTTCTTGCTCCATAAAACTACGACACCGGCGCTCCAGAGGCGGGCACTTTTTAATGACTGCTCCTAGGTATTAACATTTGTCCCAAAAATCAGTACTACGTTATTTGTCTTCAGTATCTTTTAAAATTTGTCGGTTATTACTCGAATGTTGGCTATTTCTTACTATAAAAAAGAAGAACATTACCAATCGCAAATCAAACAGATTGAGACGAAAGTTAGAAAGAACTACAGGAAGAAATGATTCATTCGAACACTATACTACTACTGCTAAGAAACTCAAAAGACCACAAACACCGATACTACCTATCCGAAAACCAGATGGAAATTGGGCCAGATCAGCAACGTATTCGCAAACCATCTTTCGGAATTTTTCACACCCTTTCAGGTGCAAATAATAAAAGTAATGAGATTAACATTTTCTTAGACATGCCCTGTCAAATGTGCTTACCTACAAAGTAATTTTTCCAAAAAGAAGTCTACCGGAAAGGCAAATTAGGCAAGTTAATTAACACAAAGCACCTGGATAAGACCTAATCACAGGGCAAATTTTAAAGAAACAAAACCTAAAAAAGTAGTGGTTTTTCTGACAACAATCTACAACAGCATACTTAGACTGGCATATTATCTATTAATGTGGGAATTTGCTCAACAATCATGATTCCTAAGCCTGGAAAACCAGCAAACCAAGCCGCTTCCCATAAGTTTACTGCCACTGACGTCAAAAGCATTCGAAGAACTTCTATTAAATGGGCTCAAAATTGGCACCCACCTGTCGGATCATATACCAAATCATCAATTTGGCTTTTGCGAACGGCATTCAACTATATAAAATCCCATAGAATCGTAAACCAAATTGCAACAAGCCTTGACAAAAATAAACTATGCACGGCAGCATTCCTGGACGTGGCACAAGCCTTCGACAGTATCTGGTATGATGGACTATAATACAAAATCAAGAACCTGCTCCATACTACTTACTGTTAAAATCATACCTGTCTGACAGGAACTGCCAGGTTAAATATAACACCACTTTATCCAACCTTCACCAAGTGTACTCAGGTGTGCCTCAGGGAAGCGTTCTGGGTCCATTAGTGCACTTCATTTACTCTGCAGGTTTGTCATACTATAGCCACATTTGCAGATGATACCGCACTCTTAGCAGTCAACGAGGACCCTAGAATAGCATCAGCATCATCGTAACCTCGTTGAACAATGATTATCAAAGTGGAGAATAAAAGTAAAGTACACTAAACCAACGCAGGTCACTTTCACAACAAAACGCATTATTTGTCCTCAAGTCACACTGCATAACGCACCAATACCAGTTCAAACTCAAGTTAAATATCTTGGTTTACACCTCGATCAGAGATTTACCTGGCAAAAACATGTATAAAGACCTTGGGCTAATGTATTGGTTGCTGTCATTCAGCGATTCCAGTCGGAGGTTTTACAAACAATAACAAGCACACCCCGGTATGCCTTGAACCATACACTCCACACAAATTTAAGCGATTCTCTTGTATTCGAAGAAATCCAGAGATTTTCAGTAATATGCCCATAAAAATTATTAAGTCATGAGAACGAGTACGTCACCGAACTAGCCAATTCACCAAACGTAGCAAGAAGACTAAATCAATAGCCGCCAGACGACTTACCACAGCTAGACAATGAATGACAACTGAAACTCTCACTATCCTCCCAAGATACAAATAGGAATAGGAAGATCATCGATGATGGTTTTCCGCACAAGTCTGTTATTTACATCATATTTACTTATTGCTCTGTACAAATGAGTACAGTGAAGCCGCGTAGCGCAGTTGGGTAAGTGCTAGGCTTGCTAATAAGCAAGTCCTCGTTTCGAATCCCGCGGGGGCCGGAATTTTTCCGTAGCCTTGGCGATTGGAATCGGGCTCGGTGAGACCATTCACAGTTGGGCACCAAATTAACTGTGCTCTACTCAGATCCACAGACCTAAGAGATAGAGTAACAAGGTCAATACATAAACATGACACACACTTCACACAATGGTTGCTGAGCAAGCACAAAAGGCGCGCTCCAACTTTGTATCCCGAATCCGGGGCAAGTTGAGCATTGTACCGCCAGATGCAAGCACATAAAGCACCAGCCTCTACACCGCAAGGTAAAACGAGGTTAACGATAATACATACAAATGAGTAGATTTTAGATTGTCATTTAATAGCCCAGTCAAATGGTAGAAAATAGGGGAAAGTTTTGGTGGATGGAGTTTCAATATTTACTTCCTATATGTTTTCTGGGTCGCTGTACACGAATGTCAGGTTTTCCAACAAAAGTTTTGACCTGAAACATGTTTTTTAAGCAAAAACGGTGTAAAAACCGATTTTTTTTAGTTTTTCTAAAATTACCCGAAGGCTATCAATTTTTCGTAAATGTTGAACCTATATGAAATGAAAGAAGATAAAATTTCCTACATTTTGCAGTTGAGATTTTTTTCTCCGACCAATCGTTCAGCCGCGAAAGCGCCGCGAACTTGTAGTCCAGTCAAATGGTAGAAAATAGGGGAAAGTTTTGGTGGAGTTTTGATATTTGGTTCCTATATATGTTTTTTGAGTCGATGTACATGAATATCAGGTTTTCTAACAAGAAGTTTGACCGCAAACACGTTTTTTTCAGCAAAAACCGGGTAAAAAACCGATTCTTTTTAGTTTTTCTAAAATTACTCGAAAACCATCCCATTTTGTAAATATTGAACTTATATGACATCAAAGAGGATAAAATTTCCTACATTTTATGTACTAGAGGTTTTTTTCTCCGATCAATCGTTCAGCCGCGAGAGCGCCGCGAAATTATGGTCCAGTCAACGATTGATCGGAGAAAAAAACCTCAACTACATAAAATGTAGGAAATTTTATCTTCTTTCATTTCATATAGGTTCAACATTTACGAAAAGTGCTTTCTGGTAATTTTACAAAAATTTAAAAAAAACGGGTTTTACACCGTTTTTGCTTAAAAAACGTGTTTTCGGTCAAAATTTTTGTTGGCATACCTGATATTAGTGTAAAGCGACCCAAAAAACACATAGGAACCAAATATCAAAACTCCACAAAAACTTTTCTCTATTCGCCCTTTTTGACCACCATTTGACTGGACTATAAATACATTTTTTAAATATCAAACGTTACTAAAACTATATGCACTAGTATTTTCAAAAATTGTAGGCAACACAACATACGCAATAATTCTATTAAAACACACAAAAATAATATAGAAATACAACAGAAACGTCGAAATCATACCCAGCATATAAACCCACAAAATTTTGGTGTAAAGGAAGATAACCAGCGAGAACGAATACTAAGGTGATACGTTTATTTCAGACACCAAGTGTTCTTTTTGTGCTACCATTGAAAAGGTATACCGGTAACTATACTAGTGAAAATCCCTAATATAAGACAGCATCTTCACAATTATCGTCTTCAATCTCGAACCACAGGCCGAAACATTAAAATCAAAGCACCCTGAGAATAAGAAACAGCAGGAAAACAAGAGAAAGAAAGCTGGGGTATTATCAATCTCAAATATTTAAATGTGGATAGATGTCCAAACAAAATTCTCAGAGGATCAACACTGGTATCTAAACGATCGCAACCAATATAATGTACAATAAGATTATTTACTTTTAATAACTGTTTACTATTCGTCAGCAAGTGGTAAATTCTTTTACTTGTTGCCAACCGTTACCTAAGTTTTATTTAAACTAAACTTTTGTATAACATTTTAAAATAGTGTTCTTTGTTATTTATTTCGTTTGCTTTATTTAATACAAGAAAAGTGAACAATGAAGCTGTAAAGAAGTTTTAGACGATTCGTTTATCAAGTGAAATTTCAGTAGCAGTATTTCCTCAATTTTCTGAGATTCTACTGTAAAAATTTAACTTTGGAAAAAATTCTGTATACTTGCAGTTGTACACACGAACATTCTTCTCACTAACTATATATTTATAAATAATTTTTGGTTTGATGTCGATGATTTGAAATAAACGTTGAAATAGCACTAATACAGATGAAAAATCTGGAAGCATTGTTTCAGACGCACTATTCTTTATCTAATGATATTTAGGGTACTATAAAATTCCCAGTGTATTTTAAATACATTTGAGAAGAGAAACTGTTTCCAAATTGTTTGTTAATTTCGTATGTTAATTATCCGTGTTGCACGTATTTCCTACCAACTTTTAGTCAATGCTTGGGAATTCAGAATGTAATTTCTAATTGTCTGATACAACTGAACTACATAGCTTGAACTTAATGAAGCATACTAAAAAATGAAAGTTGCATTTGAATTTAAAAGGAACAAAAAGGTGAATTTGAAATAACGTGGTTACTGATATAGTCTGTTTTGTTTACAGATCATAGCAAATGGCAGGATCACAGAATGTGTGATTATTTGAACCTTTATTTCAAATGGAAATTTTCTATTTTTAAGTTTTAATATCAAATTTTCAAATGTAGTTGCGCTACTCTAACCTTTCTCTTTACATCAGCCATTTACATATCCTTTATTTTTTTATATTTCTCGTTTGTTCTAAATATAGCTAGCTACTCCTCCACTTTTCTATTGTTTCCCCCATTAATTATCATTACAAATCTGTATTATTGTCTTCTTTCTGCCCCATAATGTTTGTCCATATTCATGGTCACTCTAATCTACTCGAATTCCAGTTCATGTCACCGGAGCTGTTTGCTAATACAACTATATCGTCTGCGAATCTGAAGCTGTAGAAATATTCACCGTTGTTAACATCAAATTCTTCCCAACACAATTGCTTAAATAGATACGGCTTTAAAAGTCAGTGGAAATATAACTTTAAAGAGATTCTACTTTCTTGCCTAATACTTTTTCTTAACTAAAAAGGTACTGTATTGAAAAAAATAAAATAAAATTGGGGCGTTACAATATAATTTTATTATTAATAATCCCAAAAACTGCGTGGCAGTAGCATGTTATGAATAATACATGTGTAACAGTATTTTTGTTTGTTTTATATTCAAATTAAAATAAGTTAGAAATGTGTGAATGAACGAATGGGGGACACACGCGAGAGGCTCTGATCATCATTGCGGGGCATTTAACCAGACTAGGGTACCGTTATCGATCAACATTGCGGCACTAGGTTATGAGTTAGCTTACTGGCCACGAAATCACTCCAACGTGTGCCAATTATAAATAGTTTTAGCATTCAAGTTGCAACAAGTTTTTACAAGCATCCAACTGTAATCTTTTGATAAAATACCTTTATAAAATGTCACACACGACATTTTAATAATATATAAGCAGGTTTTTCTTTCCTTCTTCGCCCTGTCTGTGTCTATTACTAACCGTCGGCCTTCTTTAAATTTATCTAATTTTATCATTTTTTTGCAGCGTGATACAACCTTTTTGATGCGATCGTCTAGCCATCGTTAATGAGGTTTTGCATGCAACTTTTTGTAGTTCCTGATCGCTACTACATTTTTCTACTAGGTCATTTACCGATGTTTCGTCTCGCCACGTGTTTGATGAAGATCATGAGATTTAATCCATGTTCTATAATATTATATCTTTTTATTATTTTTGTTTATTTACAGCAGTTGATTACAGATACGACAAACTAGTCAAACAACGAATCAGCGGTCAATAAATCACAGTTTTACAATAGTTTTTTTCGTCATACTGAAACGCAGTGTCGTTTTTAAACCAGTTTCTATGTTACTAGAGTGGTCGTATTCCTGGTTGCAACAAATTTTGAGTTGGGTGAGTATAAGTGTAAGTTTGAAGATACTGTTACCCTGGTGAATATTAAGCATGGGCCACCAAGGGCAGAAATACTCCTGAAAATTCTGAAATATTCAGAGCGTTCCCCGAAGCTTACAGTTTTCGATTATTTTTTATGGGGTACCCTATATCTAAAACAGTGAGTATATGCAAATCATGCAAATTTCAAAAAATAAATCCGCAATGAAAAACCAAATTTAATGTAAAATATTCTACATAAAAGTAGGCATCGGTTAAGTTGCTGCATGCCACACACTGCCAGTCTTATAAAGACCACTAATCTAACGTTAAATTTAATTCGCTGTTACAATAAACAAAAACGCATCAGTGCTTATGACATTTTATCTACGACCACTACTAAAAGTAGGCCTTTTAGCGCTACCTTGTTTCACTAAAAGTGACGTTTTATAGTTTACCGTGGTTAAAAAAATCAGCTGTTTACTTTTAGCACATGGGCTAAAAGTGAAGTGAGGTTATAAAACTACAATTTCGAACTGGAAGTGAAGTTGTAAAGTTATTCTAGTTGCTTCTTGCGTTTTTTATTGTGTTTTTGAAATAATTAAAGCATTATGTAATGAATACAGACAGATGTGGAGTATCAATAATTACATTTCGTAACTCACCTTGACAGTACTGGCGTGGCAAACAATCGCCAGCGCGGCGTGGCGTACTGTTTATTATGACATAAATTAAAGGTGTCGCAGATGCAAATCTTTGTTAAATCGATATTTATGGATTAATAACGGTAAAATTAAGGTCGTAGATAAAATATTGTATGCAACGTGTGCTAAAAGTCGTTTATGCACGAGACATGTTATGAAACTCAGCCTTCGGCTTCGTTTCATAATTTTCATGTCTCGTGCATAAACGTCGACTTTTAGCACTAGTTGCATAAACAGCTATTATTCATTAGTAAACGGATTTTGATGCAGTTTTGTTTATTTTAACAGCGAATTAAAGTTAACGTCAGATTAGTGGCCTTTATAAGACTGGCTGACAGAGTGGTAAGATTAGTACCGAATTATGAGAAGGCAACACATATATTTTTCAAAGCTGATATACCAAACTTAAGTTTCTAAATTAATTCCTTTGTACGAGTAATATAAAAAAATAAATCAGTTTAACTCTACTCCTTTTAAGAGCCCACATCTCCTTATAGAAGCAACATGGTATCTAGGTACTCATATGTATGAATACATTTTCTAACCAAAATTATCTATAAATATTGCATTCTAGATATTTGTAAAGTTACGATACATGCAGCAAAAAAACAAAAATACATTTTTAGGAAAAGCAAGAGAAACCCTCATTTTATTTTTATAACAAACGCAACAAAATTAGTATTTCTTATCGCTTTAAAACAAATTTCTGGGAGGATCAACACTAGCTTCTAAACGATTGCAACAAATATAATATAGAATAAGTTATTGAACAGTACACATTTTTTAAATTTTTTCCAGGATATAAATATCGACAAACAGGTAAGAGGAACTGCGGGAATCACCTCTACGCACTGATTGAAATCGCAGCAATTGGTTTTTTAGTAACTTGAAATATTTTAAGAAAATTTTCGGCGTTTGTGGCGTTTGTATAATTTTTACTATGTAAATTTTATTAAATATGCGAGGGATTGTTTGTTTATGAAAAAATATTTTATTTCGATGTAACTAAATAGCTAGTTATGTTACAAGTACGAAATTAGGGGCTTTTTTGGACGAGCCCTACTTTATGGCCAACCGAGCGCGCGAGCGAGGCACATAAATAATGCGAGTCTAAAAAGTCCGCTTTCCTACGAGTAACATACATAATTTATTGTTCCATTTTCTTCTTATTAAAAAATTACAGTTTAATCGAGAAGGCCGGGAAAAGTCGAAGAAGTCATGATCATACCAAAAAATGAAAAGATGTATTTTGATTTCGGCCAATGGAAACACAGTGTTGCTATGGTTATTACCGCTGAAAAGAAAAGGCACTAGACCAAAAGTGGGTGTTTTCGGCCGCTTAATACTGCCGAAATTAATAGCCTTTCGATGCAGTAGAACTAAATAGTATATTGTATGTTAAGAGCTGAAAGTGCATTCTTGCCGCTTGCGCATGAATATTGCTGGTTGAGACGAAGTCGAAACCAGCAATCATGCAAAAGCGGCAAGCGCACTTTTAGCTCGAAATATACATACTATTTTTTCGACGACTGAGCATATTATTAAAGGAAAATATCAAATTTCGTTTTATAGCAAAAATTAATTGACAATCAAGTTAACATTACTCGCGCAGTCTATATGACATGTGACGCGATTATTTCCACAAATCACGGGCGTTGTCAAGGAAACATTCGGACGTGGCTACCTATTTTGTTAACGCGGAAACCCAAAACGCTCGGCGAGCGGCAAAAAGATGAAAACGCACGCTCAGCGGCAAATGTCAACTTTCTGTTGTCAAATGACAGTGAGAAAAATCTACTTTCGATGTCAGTCGTCGAAAAAATATATTACAAGTTTTTACTAATCACCATGGTAAAAATAATTCTATGTAGATATACTAGGTAAAGTAGAAGAAGCTACCTTCTCTTTCACTTGACTCTGTCTTCGAGTAAAATCTCCGTGAAGCAATGGTATTCATTAACCGATTTTAGAAATATTCGTTGCAGTTATAGTAAAATATGTATAGAAGATTTCTCTGTTTTAATAACCAAATTTACCAAACTTAGTTCCAGTTCGATTTTTATTTATATCTGGCGGATGCTCTCGATTTCTCACTGTCTTTATTGTTTTATTCTGTATCTTTATAGGTTGAGCTATTTTTGCTCATTAGCGGTGGTGACATTTATTTCAGGATTATTAACGTTGACACCTCGTTAAGTTCTAGCATGACTTGTAACATCTTTCTTTCGGAACTAATGTGAACGTCATCTGGAAAGCGCAGAATTACTCCGTCGATATTTACATGCTTATTTTCTCCATGCAAACATAAAACCGCTCTCTGTAATGATGCTTCTGATAGAAACGTTGTTAAGAATGTTAGAGCTTCTACAGAATGATAATACTGTTATAGTTTGGTAAACTAAATTTCTAAGGAATTTGTTTCTGACATGTTTATAATAAAAATAAAAAATAATAAAGATCCATATTTTGAAATATAAAACCACGTGTATTAAGCAAGGATGAGTTTTAATTTAGACCATTTCAAGATAATTGTTCATAATAAAATCTAAAAACGAAGTAGGTGTAGGTGTAGAACTTTGAAGCTGTATTTAGCGTCGTCTGTGTTGACTGTATATGTCGTCGAAGATGACGGTACTTACTGTTTAACGAGGTATAATTCACATTAGGTTAATTCAAGCCAAAACTCTACAGTTTTTCATAATTTAGAATATGTACTCGACATTGCATGAGCAAAATTAAGGATAATTTGAACATTCAACTTAATTATTGTTGATTTTTATATTTTAATGAATTTTAAAAGTAGTCCTTGTTTGTGATTGATACAAATTATTATTATTCATAAGTACAACTGTGAAAACTGCATATCTACTTGACTTTCAATTTTTTAAGGTTAAAAGGGAGTACCGCGAAAATTTACTCATTTAAAACCAGGATTTTTTAAAATTTACCCTCAAAATTTCAGGTTATATTCAAATCATAAACTATTTGGGTTTGTATTAAAAAAATGTCGAAAATAAAAGACGAAGGTTGACAATTACAGCAAAAGTTGAGGATTTCGAAGATTTTAATACAAATGAAAAATTAAGGTTTTATGAAATTTATGTTGGCAGTTTATACCGTGTGTAAATAAATTTGAAAGGAAGCTACACGTGGATATATTCTTCGTGGTGTATATCCCATATAAACGATGACACTTTAAGTATTATTAATTTGAAAAGAAAATAAGGAAAGTGAGTGTAGACGTTACAAAAATATGCAGTCTGTCCCCGAATTGAGCTTATATAAGGAGAACACTTTTTTATTTTCCATTTTTCGTATAAAAGTCATGCTTTCTAAAAGTGTTTGCTTCTTATAAAAACCACAGTGCCATGCAGAACTTTGAAATTTGTTATAGTGGGTGTTTATAAATTAAGAAAATAAGAAAATCGCCAAAGAGAGAACGACCTTTAATTTTGACTTGAGAGGAAAATGTTATAAGAAAAAGTTGTTTGTGGTAAAAAAATACGTCTAAATGCAAGATTTCAGTTTTTTACGTACTAGCAACGAGATACTAACAAAACAACAAAATATGTGGAGATATGGGTGAATTTCGGTGGGATGTCATTCAGATTCAGTTTTAATCACGAAAAAATCACCTTCCGAGATTTTTTCAGATCTTCAGGTTTCAAGGTCACTAGATGACGAAAAAGAGGTTCTCTCAATTCCGTCAATCTGTCTGTCTGTCTGTCTGTCTGTTGGCAGTATAGCTCAAAAACTATTTGTCGGAGGAAGACGATATTTTGCATACATATTATATATCTACCTCGCATGAAACCGGTACAATTTCATACAAATATATACAGGGTGAGCACCTTAAAAAAATAAACTTTTGTTTAGTTTTGTGTTAATTTTTAAATAAAAGAAAGCAATAACTTTCACATAGGTGAGGATTTACATTTGCCGAAAATAAGACTCAACTGATAAAGGATAATGTCCTAAAAGATAAAAATGGTTCAACCATTATACCGAGCTCTTCATGAGACGCGCGCGCCGGACTTTTCCCGAAGAGACGCGGTAGCTCAGATGGCATTCCGCGGCACATACATGCTCTGCGGAGACTCAGCCAGGATCCAGCATTCTGCAGAGCCGCAGATGCGGCGGGTTCAATCTCCAGCGGGATACATTTTTTTTTTAATTTGAAAATGTATTTAATTTATTAGAAGCGTGAAGATATTTGTACTCCTAACTTCTTTTGATTTTTAAAATTATTTAGTGTCACAATCTCGAAGAGGGAAGTTCTGAGTAAAGCCCTTTACAGATTTTTTGTATTAAGTTTACAAGAGAGAAATATCTATTTGTGCAACAACTGCTAAAAGTGGATTTTTATGCACGAGTTTGCACACAATATTTTTTCTATGGTCTTAAATTTACTGTTATTAATCCATAAACGCCATTTATACCAGTTATAATTTATGTCATAGTGACGGTGACGGCGCAGGTGACTGTTTTTGCAGTCAGTAGCTGTCAAAGTTAGTTATCAAAGGTAATTATAATAGCACAAATTTTACTTTATTCATTACATAATGTTTTAATTATTTAAAATACACTTTACCTTAACGAAAGAAGTAACTAGAATAACTTTATAACCTCACTTGTTTAAAATTCTAAATTTAATACTTGCTGTTTACTTTTAGCACGTCATTTTTAGTGAAACAAGCTAGTGTTAAAAGGCCTACATTTAGTAGTGGTCGTAGAAAAAAAAATCTGAAATAAGGATTAGTGTCGCTTGCTTGAATACTACGTTGAGATGATACAGTCCCATTTGTAGAAAATATGTTCTTATTAGAAAACATAAGGTGACGAAAGGAAATATTGATTTGTCATTATATTATTTCCCATCCTTAAACAAAAATTTAAACGTTTTGCATCATCGTCTGCTTGCAAACTGTGATTAAAAATAGGTTAGAACAGATATATTTTCTGTTCCCCCAAAATTCTCTGAATATGCGATTTAATGATGCATACTGGAGCGACTTTCTATACAAAGACGTTTTTGGGTAATTTTATACTGATTCTACAACTAACAGAGTAGCGACGTCTTCGTCATTCTGCAACTGTTTTTCTTTCTTTAAATTTCATTTTTTAACAATCTTCTGTACACCCATCCGCGGCACATGAACACCAGGAAACTTTTCACTACATTTTTTAATTATCTAGCGGTATATCTCCACAGATTTGATTGTTTTGTTAATATGTGACCGTATTTTGATTTTTGCATTGCTTCAATCTAAAAATATATAAGTTGCTAGTATGAAGCTGATACGTTGAATGTATTCTTTCATTACACACAACCAACTTGTTCTTATAGCATTTTTTCCTAAAGGCATAATTAAAGATACCTCTCTTTAGCTATTTTCATATTGTCTTAATTTCTAAACACCCCAATATATCAAATTTGACATTTTTCTTGATGGCACTATGGTTTTTATAAGAGGAAACAACTTTTATAAGGAATTACTTTTCTACGAAAAATAAAATATAAAATGTCCACACTGTATATTTTGTGTTGACATTTATATAACTATCAAAAAATGATTAAAATTAACCATTTTATCACCATATACAGAAACTGTTAAAAAACAATTTAGACATTTAAATAAGCTGTATATTGAAAAGAAAATTTATGATAGAAGTTCTAGTAATCAGAAAATCTGTAAAGGGCTTTATAGTCGAGTCAATAAAGCCTAAAAATCGACCAAACTTCTTAATTCTCAGCAACAGCTCCGATTTTGATCAATTTTTTTTTAAAATGTGTGTTTTTTAATATTATTCAAAATCAGAAACATCCCAATTTCAGGAAATAGTTTTTTATATTGTTTAAACAATAAAAACTGAATTTATGGGAAAAATTATTTTTAAAATTTTTTTCGCAGTATTTGTGAAAATATTAATTGTTTTTATTGAAAATTCATTATCAACAATGTTTCCCGCACTCGTGGTTAACATGTAATTATATTGTTTAAACAATAATAGCAACATTTACGTAAAAAAATTATTTTTTAAATGTTTTTTCGTAATATTTACAAGAAAGTGAAGAGTTTTTATTGAAAATTTAGTATAAATAATATTTTAAACAATTTAAAATAATAATTATTTATATTGTTTAAACAATGATAACAACATTTATATATTTTTTTTAATATTATGGCTGGCAGTGGTCTAAAAGAAGTACTTTCAACTGTATATGCACAAAAACTTGTGATCAAATACTATCAGGACATAATTATTCAAGAGCAGTGCGTGCTCACAGTTTAGTGCAACTAGCACTTTCATAAATTATATTTGATGATCTTAAAAGTGATGAAGAATTTGCCGAATTTGAAAGAAATTTTAAAGATTCTGCGATATTTTACAATTTTAATTACACTGAAATGGAAAATAATGAAATATTTATCAAATTAGTGAATTTCTTTAAAAAAAAATGATTCTCCTTGAAGAAAGAGGTAACACTTGTAAACTTTGGATTACCTATTTTCGTATGATATCTCTTGTCAAGGATTTTATAGCTGCTGAGAGAATGGGAGACTGGAATTTACATTTGAGAACTGTCGAGTTAATGATTCCATTTTTTCACGCTGCAAGGCATTTTCCTTATGCAAAATCAAGTGAAATTTATTTGCAAAAAATGCGTCAATTAGAAGACCAATTAGATCCGGTCCATTTTGAAAAATTTAAACAAAATCACAGCGCCAGAAGGTCAGATGTTTATTTTTCAAAAATATCGACAGATCAGACAATAGAGCAGACACTAATGAAATCCATGAAGGTGGATGGAGGACCGTTTAGCCGTGGAGCAACTCCAAGTGTAGTTTTGAAATGGATCAAATCAGCGATATTTTCAACGCCTGTAGTCGAAAGAATGGAAGAATTTTGTGAAGTGTCATTTACATCATCATTTCAACATGTTGACGCCAGCGATAGTAGGATAAATGAAGATTGTACAGCTGTACATAACATTATAGAATTTTTTACAATTCACAATCCATTTCCCGATGTACAACAAGTTATGGGAATTTCTACAGGAATTGTAGGTGATGATACCATAGATTGTTATAAAGCGTTTGAAGTTGGAGTAAAACTAAGAAATAAAACAAACGGCTGCAACTTTAAAGACATAAAAATGGCAATAAAGGACACCGCCAAATCTTTATTAAACATGAACAGTAAAGTTAAAGTGAATAATAATGAAATTGCCGTCGATCCAAATTTAATCTTTCAACGAATATGTTTTTTAAAAAAAGATAATGACGAACTTAGACATTATTTTGACTACGAGTTGGCCCCTTATCCTCTTTCCCTGTTTGAGAATGCCGGAATGAGGAAAACTACAAAATCATCGTTATACGATATTTTTCAACAATCTAAAACGAATATTAATGATGTTAATAAATTTTTTTATATCATTGATGGCGGTATGTTACTACACAGATTAAATTGGGACCAAAATCAAAAATTTTCTTTCATTTGTCAAAACTACATCAAATATTTACGTAACAACTATGGCACTAATGTTAAAGTTGTATTTGATGGGTATAATACTGATGGCACTAAAGCGTCAGAAAGGAATAGTAGATATGTCGGTAATGTTTCGATTGATTATTTATTTGATGATGATATGACTTTACAAACAACTAAGGAAAAATTTTTCGCTAACAGCAAGAATAAAAATAGATTTATTAATCTTCTTTATAAGAAACTCATTGAAAATAATTTTGAATGCACTCAAGCAGAAGGTGATGCCGATCATTTAATTGTTCAAACATTGGTATTATTAATGGCGTTATCGCCAGATAATAAGGAATTATTTTTTTAGACCACCGAAAAAGAATATATTACCAAGAGTTTAATCATCAAAGACAGGCTTAAATGATTTTCCAAATATTAAAAAGGAGCATCTTCTGTTTATTCACGTTTTTACAGGATGTGATACAACATCAGCTTTTTATAGAAGAGGTAAAAATCATTTTGTAAAAATTTTCAATAATAATGTAAAGTTACGTGCCGCAGCTGAAGTATTTATGCTTGAAAATCAACGTGAAGAAGTACTTTTTAACGAAGGTATATTTTCTATTCTCGCACTGTATGGTGCAAAAACTTCAAACAACTTAAACGAATGGAGGCATAAACGTTTTATAATGCTATCTTCAAAGACGAAAAGCGTTCAAATTGGATCACTTCCTCCAACAGAAGATGCAGCTCAGCAGCATATTAAAAGGGCTTATTTGCAAATACAGCAGTGGAAAAATAATTCACTAATACCTCCGGAAAAATGGGGTTGGAAAAAAGAAAATTATTTAATACCAGTGCAAATGACGCAACCAGCAGCACCGGACAACATTTTAAAAATTATTTTTTGCTCATGCAAAACCAGTTGTGGGGCAGCATGTGGATGCAGAAAAAGTGGTTTGCATTGCTCCCCTGCATGCATTGTTTGTAGTGGCAATGATTGCAATAATCATCCACCAATTGAAGAGGAGCGAGTATTCGAAACTGAGGATTTAGACGCCGATTAGATTTTTATTCGTCTACTGTATTATAAAACAAGAAACAACTAGCAACCAGTGAGACAAATGTCTTATTTAATAACTTTTTTCTCTATCTCTTACGGTTTGGCTGTTGAAACAGCGTCCCAGACGGACGGAAATCACGTGATTTCTCGAAAACCGGAAGTGTCACGTGACTGAAATTCGGTTCCTGACCTGACATGACCATTCCAAACATATAACTTTCATAACTTTTTTCTCTATCTCTTACGGTTTGGCTGCTGAAACAGCGTCCCAGACGGACGGAAATCACGTGATTTCTCGAAAACCGGAAGTGTCACGTGACTGAAATTCGGTTCCTGACCTGACATGACCATTCCAAACATATAACTTTCATAACTTTTTTCTCTATCTCTTACGGTTTGGCTGCTGAAACAGCGTCCCGGACAGACAAAACAGCGTTCCGGACAGACAAGTCTATTAGATAAAGGATATAATATTCTTTAATAAAGTTTTCATGTAAATATTTTTAAATAATGACACTTTTATAAATAACATAAATAAATAAAAAACATTAAGAACAAATTATGTATACTAGGTATTCATTTGTGTACTAGATTTGCAATAAAAACAATTTGCTTTTTTTATAAATATCGCCAGCAAAAATAAAAAAATATTTTTCATTAAAATTTCATTGTTATCGTTATTTAAAAAATATAAATAATTACTAACTCTGATTTAAATAAATATATCTTTCCGTAAGATTTTAATAGAAACAGTTCACTTTTCTATAAATATGTCGAAAAAAAAATTTATATAAATGTTGTTATCATTGTTTAAACAATATAAATAATTATTATTTTAAATTGTCTAAAATATTATTTATACTAAATTTTCAATAAAAACTCCTCACTTTCTTGTAAATATTACAAACATTTAAAAAATCAATTTTTTTCCGTAAATGTTGCTATTATTGTTTAAACAATATAAATACATGTTAACCACGAGTGCGGAAGACATTGTTGATAATAAATTTTCAATAAAAACAATTAATATTTTCACAAATATTGCGAAAAAAAAAATTTTAATTAATTTTTCTCATAAATTCAGTTTTTATTGTTTAAACAATATAAAAAATTATTTCCTGAAATTGGGATGTTTCTGATTTTGAATAATATTTAAAAACACACATTTTAAAAACAAAAATGAAATATCAAAATCGGAGCTGTTGCTGAGAATTAAGAAGTTAAAACCTTCATTGACTCGACTATTACTCAAAACTTCCCTTGTAGTGGATGTTGTGACACAAAGTTGAGCAAATCTGTATTTTCGATAAACATATATTCTTTTAGCAAAATGATGGTTAAGCGCAATGTTTTAATATTGTTGACATAATATTCTATCTTGAGTTACTCAGAATTAGGGGCGGATGGGACAACCGAGAAACCAGAAAATTTCCAGATAGGCACGCGCCCAGCGGTCCGTTTTTTGCAAGCAAAAGCAATTGCCAAGGCGGCATTGTTCTGGGCTAGTTTATAGTTTTATGAGGATACTTTCATAAAGACAGCAAGTGGGCGTTGTAGCACTAAATAGTTTTAAAAATTGAAGGAAATTGTGGGTAAAAATATCTTCACGTTTCTAATAATACTAAATTCAATTTTTAAATAAAAAAAAATATTATCCTTAATCAGATTCGAACTAGTGCCTGCGAACGAGCCCGAACATTGGATTCCTTTGTTCCCCGGTGAATTACGGCTGCGCTGACTGCTCCACGCTCGCGCTGACAACTCTTGCGATCCAGATTTATTTCACGTAATGCACTTATTCGTTGTTCGATTTTGTCTCGTACAACAGTTATCCTGTATTTTTTATTACCATTTTTGGTAAGCATAAAGCCAGCACTATGTACAAATTAGTACTTTTGTGCATTCCTCAGTTCAAGCAAAAATAAACAAAATTTTATTATTTTAAGATGCTTACTCTGTATATATTTGTATGAAATTGTACCGGTTTCATGCCAGGTATATATATAATGTGCATGCAAAATATCATCTTCCTTCGACAAATAGTTTTTGAGTTGTACGGCCAACAGACAGACATACAGAAGGAATTGAAAAAAGCCTGTTTTTCGTCATCTAGGGATGCTGAAACTTGAAGATCTGAAGAAATCTCGGAAGGTGATTTTTTCGGGATTACAATACTTCCTTCGTCTTTCAGACGAGAGAAGTAAAAAAAGTAAATATTCGGCGAGATTGTACTTCAATCTTGCAAAACAGATTTCAATATGACAATACTATTTCTAATAATACTTTGAAGTGATTATGCACAGGATTTTTATGGATGTGAAGCATGGCTAACTAAAATGCAGAAAACGGTTTGGAGATTTGGGAACCTGCAGTTTTAAGAAAAAAATATTTGGAGGAATAGAAGAAGGTGAAGTATGGAGCGGATACTTGCCACTAGAGATAACAAATATACAAGTCTTACTTGGTTGGGCCACTTATATCGATTACAAACAGTAAATATCAGCAAGAATAGTAACTGAAGCAAGATACTAATAGTTGGACATGTACATAACTGGAAAGAAATAGGAATCGGTAGCAAAAAGTGGAGAAAATTAGTAGAAGTCAACAGGCCTATAGCTCTAGCACATTATATACTAGCTTTCGAGTTCACCACATACGTAGATGGCCGTACACTAATTAAAATAATTTGTACAGTTTTAAAATTGAATTGTAAATAAGCAAGTTGTATTAGAAAAAATTTCTTACGTTTTTAATAAAGAGAGCACACCGTAAGAGTGTTCAAGATTTACTGTGTACAAAAAAGATAAAATATCTTAATGTATCTCATAGCAAATAAATAAACACTTAGTCATGCGAATTACATTAATTTGAAACGAAAAAAAAACATCACTGTTACCTAAAAACGTATATCCAACTTACTGCCTATCGTTACGTTATAAAAGTCACAGTGACGACATAAGGAAGTATTGCCCATCGCGGACTAACTGCGCTCCATCGTTGACGATGAAAAAGTGCCAGGTGCAGATACGCAGACAACCAGGCACACATTTATGTGCACATGCTTACAAACCAATTCAGCAGTTTTCTAACCAATCGGCTTTTATTCAGCATCCTTCATATAGACACATCAATCAATTATAGGAACCAAAACACGAGAGTTTATTCCAATTATTAAAAAATATTTATCAGAAGCGTTCTATACCGTGCGACCGTTGCATTGAACGTTTCCACTCGGCAATTCAACTTATAGGAAAGGTAATGGCATCAATACAAAAATAACATTATTGCACACCAAGTGATAGTGATACTAATACTAATATTTACTGATTTACCATAGAAATAATAGTAAAATGCACACTGTTGATTGTTATATAAAAATATTTAATTTAAAGGAGTTGCTGTACAAAGCTAAACAGAATAAAATATCTAGAGTAAACGTAGAATAACTTTAGAAAAAAGTTGATCTTTGCGCAGCATGGAAGGCGGATCTTTTAATTTTAAATCCTTATAGATAAACGAGTAATGTGCCAGCTTGCCTAGCTGCCTGATCGTCTGCTTGTGTCACGTTTTTAATGTTATCGATCGAGCTCAATTCGTTCGCAATCGGTCCCGTCATCACCGTGTCCCTCCATAATACAACGATAAGCAAGTACGCCAGGCAGCGAAATTAAGCTCATTGCATGGTTTCTTTCCTTGTGAATTCATGTATATAATTTGCATTACTAAGCGTTTCTTCTTACTGTTTCCGTGTTGTTAGAAATATTAAGATATTTTTTAAGTATTTTGTACATAATTTTGAACGCTGTTCAATCGTTTTACGATCTAGCTAAAGTTTTTTTCTTGCAGCGTGCTTTCTTTATTAAAGACGTTAAATACATTTTCTTCTGTAACTTTTATAGTTATAATTCAATTTTAAAAATGTAAAAAATTGTTAATGCGCAGCATAAATAAAAAGAGTATAATTTTTGAAAACGTACAGTACAATTATAAACACTTATATAAACATTTATAAATGTTGTATAGTACAACACTGACCGAAAGTAACATGTGTGCCTGCTTGAAAAGCACAGTAATCGTAAAAACGTAACTGTACTCATTTCGTTAAAAGGTACGTAAAAGTAAATAAAGCCCACATAAATGTGTGACCCTGCATAACTCTAGTGCTATACAGTTATCTTTCCGTATGATTTATGATTCATACTTTCTTACAGTTTGTAAGTGGATGAAGCCGGCTACCTAACATTTAAAATTTATATTACGCTTTCACGGTCGTTTTATATAATATATGCAAATTTGCAGGAAGTTGCTCCAATAAAAGGCTTAACGCATAAAGATATGTATCGTATCCTTCCTGACGCCGCAAAAGGAGAATAAAAATCTATGCTGAAATTTCCAGTCGAAGATTGTGACCACAGTGAAATTTAATTAGTATTTAGAAAATTAAGTGAAATCGTTAAGAAAGCGCATTCTGCGGATCTATTTTTAATCTAAAATGTGCTTTGACAGAGTATTGTTCCACATAACGTGTTAAATAGGTAATATTTTTTTCTAACTACACAGGGAGCTACTTCAGGAGCGTATTTTACTCATTGAAATGAGCAAGAAAGATTGGTTTGAATACAGCCTTGAGAAGGGTAGGAGAAAAATGCGGATTTTATTTAATAAAAATAATACAGATAAAGCAAATTTTATTTAAATTGGCATGTCTACATGATTTTTACTTCCCTGGTCTGAAATATGCGAAAAATTCACCTTCCGAGATTTCTCCAGATCTTTACGATTCGGGATTTCGGGGTCCCTAGATTCACTAGTTTTCTCAATTCCGTCAGTCTGTCTGTCTGTCTGTTGGCGGTATAACTCAAAAAATATTTGTCGGAGGAAGATGATATTTTGCATACACATTATATATATACCTGGAATCAAACCGGTATAATTTTATACAAATATATACAGGGTGAGCCCCTTAAAAAATAAAATTTTGTTTATATTTGCATTAAGTGAGAAATAGATTAAAGTAGTAATTTTCACATAGATCAGGCCTTACATTTAACGAAAATAGAACCCAACAAATAAAAAATAGGGTCCCAAAAAATTCAAAAAGTTTCCACAATAATACCCTCGCTTAAATACAACCGCACGTCGCATACATCAGCGTGTTTATTTTTCATTCAACTTAGTAATAGATACAAGTAATAATGTGTACATAGTGCAGGCTTTATTCTTACCAAAAATGGGAGCGAATAGATACAGAATACATTTTTTACAATACAAAAACGGGGCACAAATTATCGGTTACTAAATATAGCTGCAACGGAGAAACTACAGAAGCTGGTCCTCCGTGGCTCAGGTAGAAATTGCGCGTTCCCTTAGGATATCGCACTAAACGTTCGGACTGCACACGCTTTCCGCCTGCCGTTCGAATTCGACCACCGGTCGGTTTTTATTTGAAAATTTATTTAATTTATTAGAACATGAAGATATTTTTACTACTAACTTAATTTGATTTTTAAAACTATTTATTGTCACAATGACGAGGGAAGTTCTGGGTAGCATAAACCTCAGGAGTGGTTCATGCAAGGGGGATGGATTTTTCTATGGTAACATTTTTGAGTCGATGTTTTCGTCAATTCTAACTGATTATTCTACCCAAGACTTTTTAATAAAAAAGGCAACTTTTGTTTGATATCGCTGAGAGCAGTAGTTTTCGAGAAAATTGTACCTAAAGATTGAAATGCCCTGAATCATGACTAATACCAAGTTGGCTAATAATTAATTTTAACTTACTTAAAGACAATTTAAGTATTAATTAGGTTCGCTTATCTCGAAAAATATTTTTATTAGCGACTATGTTTTCTATGTAGAAAGTGTTACGAATATCTAACTAGAATCGACTAAAATTTCGAATTTAAAGTGTTACCATAAGAACATTTCCCCCACCCTTATATACGTAAACTACCCCGTTTAAACATTATAACAACATTTTTAAGGTCACAAATTACCCTAAAGTTGCTTTATTTGTATTACTTTAATTAAATAAAATTCGTGTTTTTTCTATTACTCCTGCCTTAAGACGCAATTTAGAATCAATTTTCATAGACATTTTTTTATCCATTTTTATGGATAGACTAAGCTCCTGAACTAAAGATTATTATTGCTTTTCCAATATCGCTAGTTGTTGATACGATTTTCTATCGACAAATTAACTTTACAGTTGATGAATACACTTTTTATATACTCATTTTAGACAGTGTTGTTTCGTAATATTGACTTTAATAACTTTCTTGATCGTTCAGTATTGTCAAAGTAACTTTCGAGAGTTATATAGACCTATAAAAAATACTATTCCAACCACAAATGTTTGTATAGGTATAAAGACATTCTTTTATTGCCTCATAATTTAGAAATTTGTGTCTATAGAGTTGGTGCGAAACTAGTTATTACTCAGAAATGAGTACATGTTCCAGCTGACTGGCTATTATTGTACAGCAACTACCATAAATCTATGTAGGCCATTGAAGCAGCTGCTATAATTTCTTCCTATGAAATTGAAAAATTATTTTTTAATTAAATTGCTTTCTTTGTAAAACAGTTGGTCATTCTAAAGCGCTGTCACTTTCATATATTTCGAAATGTAAGATACAGAGAACGTTGAATACGAATTATAACATTTTCACTTTCAATAGATGTAATGCAATATGTTGCACGAACGAGGCAATATTATGTTCTAAGCAATTGTTATGAATATTTTATAATGAGCTATGTAGATATTTTATCGAATTAATGGTTGTAATAACTGCTATTAGAAATTTGGTTGTTTGCCTTTTATATTGTTTATAAATATGAAGTTAAATTGAATCGAACTGCTTACAACTATGTAAAAGATTATATAGCATTTGTGTATTTCATAGTTCTCTAAGCTAAATTTGAATAGATACAAAACTTACTAATGCCGAGTGAAAAAGTTTAATAAAATGTTTTTATTTAATTTTAGAACCATAATTTATTTATTGCCCTCGATAGCGGGCGTAAAATGGCATTACGGCCCTAGGGCCTATAAAGTAGCTAAGCAGTATAACAATCACCAACATTGGAGTATAGCAACACCAACAATCTGCATATAAACCATATCACACCAAAAATTCACAGCACCAGTACAACGATGGAACAGAAGTCTGTGCCAAAATACTAAATCCTTGCATTTTGTCCATTTTGAAAACCAAAATAAAATAAAACGTTGTATGTACCACGTGCCTAATCACGATTATTGCTCTCAGGAAATTTAAAGCTCTCCGCTTCGCTTCGCGCTTTAAACATTCCCTCGTGCTATAATATATTAATTATGACTTTAATACATAAATAACTACTATTCGATGCGTACAATAAGTATAATAAATTAAGAAAAATTTAGTAATTTGTTAAGGAATCCGTCTTTTACCTATCAGAGCAACAATTAAAACAAACGTTCAGAGTTCCTTTTTAGACATTTGTTGAAAACTATAGTTTAATACTAATAGCGAATATGGCAACAATTCCAGTTCAAGTTTATGACTTCCAAAATGTCAGCAATTTATATCGTCAGTTTTGTCAATCACTGTTTAATCAAGCAGTACCTATTTGAATTATTCTACCGGTCACGTTACGTTACATTATTTATTTATTGGATAATTATAATAGTCGACGATCCTGTAACAGTCTTGTCAAATTTAAATTTTTTCGTTTACTCCGTGTGAGTAAACTAAGCATCACACAGTTTTTTATTGCAATTTCTAGTATACCCTACGTAGGCATCCCAAATGCCTTTTTTTAAGTAAAATATGCAGTAAAAGAAATAACTATTTTATATAGAATTTGCAAAGTATGGTTAGTATATTTAAAAAGAAGTAACATTCTAATATTATTCTAATTTCAAAGAAGATATTAGTTTACATGTTATTTATCTTTCAATAGCCATTCAAACCCACCAAAGGAGTAAATTTTACGAAAAGAGTGAAGCAAGTCTTTCATTAACTTTTAATTTATTTATACCCGTTTGGGTGTTATGTTTACCAATGCAAGTTTTCAGTTAAAAGGTAATAAACTGTTTATAACGTCTCTCTCTTGATTATTGATTGCAATATCAGATTGTTCCTAAAATAGAGCAATAATTTTAATGGTCATGATTTTATGGTTTTGACAGTTAAAGAATGCAGTCGAAGGCGGCTATTTTGAAAACTACAGTATAATACAATAGGTCAGGGTCAATTAAAATTATGTAGTAAATAACGTGGGCGAAAACTTTTACAGCACTTGCGAATTTTATTCCAAATGTCAAACAGAATTCGTCAAAGATAATAAATAACTATAACTATGATCTATTGTTTGTGATCATTTTGTTAATTACAGCCACAGGTCTTCTTGATTGGTGATATAAAAGTTTGATTGATTGAAAAAACAAAATGAAATTATGGTTTTTCTATATCGGCGCATTTATGTCTTGCGTGATTTGTTCAATTTCTAGTTGACAATATTTTGTATTTACAGAGGGTTTTAATTAAAAAATTAAGCTGTGTCGCCTCCATTGCATTGTATAGTATTTCACGGTAAAAAATCTTCGTAAATCATTCAAAATTGCTCTTGTCACTGAGATTAAATTTAATATCATGTCTAGGTTTTAGAGTTTGATAGTTTTAATTATTTAATATTGTTGATATTTTCTCGACATGCAATTACACACCATATTTAAGAATTTACATGTTCTCCTTATTACTTTGAATTAAAATTTCTCAATGTGATGTGCCAACATTTTCCATCCGCGATGTTTTAATTCTTATGTACATATATTTTTTACAACAAAAAGAAACTTTAAATCAAAGAAGACATGATCCATTGATATTTTATATAATAAATATTAAATGAAACATTTTGAAGTAATGAATATTGTCCATTACAAATTGTAAATACTAACTTTGTTGCTTCGACATCAGCTTTTAGATCTGAATAACTTATGAATGTTTAACTAGACAAATCTAATATTACGTAAATTTGTAGTTCCTACACAAAAAAGATTTTTTCATTTTGATTTAATTTGTTTTTGCATGAAGTTTTACGGTTAGCGTTGCATTCTCGTATATATTTCAGATTAAGTTGGTATATCTATGATCTATGCGGCTGTTTTGTAGGGAGTTTAGGATAGCTAAAGTTTCAAGAAAATCAAATGTTTTTTCAAAATCAATAAAGGCCAAATATAGTGGCATATTGTACTCTCTGATCTTCTCTATTACGGTTCTGAGCACTTGTAGATAGTCATTTGTACCATAACCCTTTCTGAATCCGGCCTCCTCACTTGGTTGGTATTGGTCCAGTTTAGTTGTAAGTCTGCTAGATGAGATTTGTATACTTGTGGTAGAAGACTAATTGGTCTATAATTTTCCAATTTCGTTTTATCCCCTTTTTTATATAACAGTATGACTATTATTCCAGTTGGAAGGTATCCTTTCTTCACGTAAACATTCATTGGAGAGTATTTGTAGATGGTTCATCAAAGATTATCTACCTTTTTTAATCATTTCAGGTAGTATGCCGTCTTCTCCAGCTGCTTTGTTGTTCTTAACAGTTTTTAAAGCGTTTCCTATCTCATAAAGCTCTATGTTTGGAATTTCTTCTGAGTTTCTATTTGTTATTTTTCTGTCTCTAAAGTTGGTCGCTAGTTGTGAATTGGAATTATATAGTTGCTTATAGAATTCTTCACTTCTTTGTAAAAGCTTGTCTTGGTTGTTACTTAAGTTACCACTTTGGTCTCTTAAGGTTGTAATGATATTACTGCCAAGCATTTTTTGGTTTTTCCATTCTTTAGTTTTAGCACCTTCATTCAGTGCTTCTTCTATTTTCCTTTCGTGCCATACTCTTAAATCTGTTTTTATTGCCTTCCGAATTGTTCTATTTAATTCTGTAAATCTTGTGTGTCTCATGTGTGTTTAAGCCATACGCCGTCTCTCTTCCATCATACCTTCAGTTTCTTTGCTTAGTCTTTTTCCTTCTTCGGTTTGATATTTCCTATTTTGTCGCATCTTTCCTCCATTATCTCCTGTTCTTGTATATTAGTCATTAGAATTTCTCTTTCCAGCTGTTTTTTGAATTTGTTGTTGTTTAGAGTTATTACTTTACCCTCACTACATCGCTTTGTATTGCTAATCTGTCTTAGCCGTTCAAGTTTCAAGTTAATATATAACTTACATCTTACTAAACGATGATCGCTGCCCGTATTAAATCTATTCAGAACCGAAACGTCTTGAATTATGTGTTTATGTGAAGACGGTACTTTAGCCCAATATAACCAGGAAGAAAATATTATAGAAAGTGGGTTTAGTCTGTGAAATTCGGATGAGTGATGTTAATCTGTTTCTTTATGTCCATGTGATCGCTATTTAGATATGTACATATTAGAGAATTTTACTTAAATCTTTTATGGAGAAATCTGTTTACTTAACTATCTAATTGTTAGATGACATTTTAAAAAGTTTGATTGAGCTAGCTCAAGAACTCATAATAACATTCGTGTGACTTGATTGAAATTAACAAAATCAAAATATTCTGCCCTAGCCGACCTCGGTAGCTCAGTTGTTAAGTATTCTGACTACTGTTCTAAGGGTCGCAATTTCTACCCTCGGTCCTACTGAGGTTTTTAAAAATTAAAAAGTGCGGGTGAAAGCTTTTACTGATTGTCATCATTCGAAAGTGATGTAAAGCAGTGGGGTCCCATATTACTACGATATGTAAAATATCCTTTGCTAGAGGGTTGAACTTCTTAGTCTCGGCTTAATACCATGCAGGAATTCGACCATATGACCATAGCAGTTGGTGTCTAAGGTACCTCGTACTTCGCATGCCTAGACCTTGTCCATTACAAACAAACAAACAAAACTGTTACAACCTAAACTTTAAAGTAGACTTGATCGATTCTTTTTTCATTAGCGGCTATAAAAGTAAAAACATAATTTTTCAATTAAAAAATAACTTAAGACATAAAACGTTAACCAAATTTATAAACCTGTCGTCCATCTGTTAAAAAATAAAATAAGCAGCACGAAAAACAACGTGTACATAAACAAACTATAAAATTAGTAATAATTCTCTGTTATGTTGCTACCTTCGTGCTTACGGTTTAATGAAGCAGAAAGTTTTTTTAATACAAGGAGTTTCCATCGGCGTCTGGTTATTCAAGTGTCGCGGAAAGTTTTAAAACTTGAACTTAAACAAGTTATACGTATATCAGCCATGTTTTGCTTCTAGGCATTTATTAGTCAAAGTGGGTGACTAACTGAAGTCTATAAAGCACGTGATGTGTAATTCCGGTTTTTACAGTTTTAGTATAAATCAAGCGGTTCTTGGGGGACTGAAAATTAAAATATACACTTTTTTGTATACTTATTCCAGTTTTTGTGCTGACGTAAAAGCTTCCTTTTAGAAGTATTTTGTATGAAATTAATCCAGTTTAGTCTTTGGTCTAAAGTAATGTTTAAAACTGGATGTCCATCTTTGAGAAGCTAAATAATTAAATAAGTGTAGAAGTACTGTTTGCCACACAATGTATTTAATTATTTCTAATTCATTGTTGTGTAGCTATTAAATTAATTATCGTAAATATCAACAGAATAAATAGTCTGCTACAAATAAAAACTGTAGCATCGAACAGCGAATTAGAGCACTACGGTTGTAATATTAAAAATAAAGTTTAAATGAGGCTGATATTATGCACATTAAAATTATTTACGCACCAGAAACTTTTGCGATTTAAAACGAAATCTGATTAATTTTTTAATTAAATTTGATAGGGTTCAATGATTACACTTTGGCGCTGAGCAGCCTAGCTAATGCATTACTTTTACCAACAGTAAATTCTATGCCCTGAAAACCACATTACACAAATTGTTTTTAACCACACCCCACAAAAACCTATTTAATTTTTTGTCGAAGATATTGAAAAGGTCGGTTTTCAGAAGTTGGCATTGCGGAAAACCACCATTGTTAGCGAAATAAAAATTTGCACACAAATGAAACAATCATGCACTGCTATTTTAATAAATATTTCTAAAGTGGTGCGAGTGGTTTGTATATAATAAGCATAAAAAATAAAAATCCGTACGATCTTTGTGGAATGTTTAAACAAATCTTTTCTTCTCAAACCTTTGAATCTTTGAACATTTTCTAACTGAAAATATGCATATAATTAACTATTGTTAAATGTTGACATAATTGGGCCAGATTTGAGAAAATTTGATTTTGTATAATAACTTTAATGTGCGATTTGGCCATGAAGCATCAATCTAGATACGCAATTTAATGACTATATTCCTATGCATTGTTTTGGTTTTGTGGTACTTGTCATGTCAAATGCTTAACACTTCGTTTTCTTAAAGTACATATACGAAAACGGAAAAACTAGGTTTTTCGATTTTATTTTAGATTTGGAAGATGCGAAACATGGATACCTTAAATTAACACAGTTATGTTTGTATCTAGAACGCCAAACTACATTGTATTTGAGAAATGTCAACCTGAATTTATTTGACAATTTATGAATAATTATAAAATCTAAGTCATTATGACATTGGAACTTGCAGTTTACATATTGTAAGAAACTAATTACTTAATTAATTAACTATGATATAATAGTTGTTATAACTAACTGTTTAAGTTAAATAGTAGATTGACAAATATATTGATGCATTTTATTCAATAAATTACAACCGTGCTGAACAGTTTATTTTTACGGACGTAATTACTGCTGCAAAATTCGTTTTTTGTATTCGCTCCCCAAACTGGTTACTTTGGAAACTGTCTAGGATCCTCAAAATGGCCATTTAGAGGCCTTGTACTTAAAGTCGTCATGGCAACATTTTAACGGACTCAAACATTAGTTGCCATGACGACTTTAAGTACAAGGCCTCTAAATGGCCATTTTGAGGATCCTAGAAAAATACATTTTCGCGCGGCCTCCTAATATAATGCCGCGTTAATGGTAATTGAAACTTCATATTATAATGTTTGGAGAGCTAATACAAAAAAACGTTGTATGCAACACGTCCTCAAATGGCTTTAGAGGACTCATCTTCATATTACGGACTCGGCTGCGCTTCACTCCGCTTCGTCCGGAAACTTTACGACTCGTCCCCTACAGCCTTGCTTTGAGGACTAGTTACATAAACTACTATTTCGAGGCCGTTACTGTTTCGCTGCCGTTGGTATTAGTAGCGGCCGCGAAAATAAATTTCGCGCCCGCAAACTTATCTGTACGGTTGCACAAAAAATTGATAATGTGTTTTTGATTATAATATGCATTGCAATTGCACAAAAAATGTTGTGTGTGTCACGTTCGCGAAGTGTTGGTATCCTCAGAATAAATTGGCGGACTCGGCTTCGTCTCGCCGGTCAAACATTCCTCGGTACGCTAAAGAGTCATTTCGCGACCTAGGTATACAAATAACTACTTTTACGTTTGCGTCCTGTATACGTAAATGAATCACTTCGCCCACAGAATGAAACTGTCAACATTTTTTGACAATTTTCGAAAAAAAAAATGTATTTAAAGGTCAAGCTTTATCTATAAAATAAAATAACAAGTGATTATGTTTTACAATTACGACTGTTTGTGCCATTTCGTTGTAGAGATAGCAATTTTTAAACTTTTTGAAAACACTTTATAGATTTCTTGAGTTGCAAACCTTATTAGTAAAATGTATTAAAAAATAAATCATGTTGATACAAGTACATAACCTTCTATTAATAGCAGCAAATAAAAAAAATAAAATGATGTATTAATAGATTTTGTGAGTGCAAACTTTCTTTTTTACAGTAACTTAAATATCTTGATTTCTTATATTATGGTGGTTTCCATATAATATAATTTATTATTAATCAGTATAAATCAGTGGAATTTTCTGCAACAGCTGAAACCATTAATTGAGGTATATATTAGTTTTAGTTATGTTGCTAAAATTGCATTCAAATCATTACATGACAATTCGTTCATTCATTTAGCCTTCTTTGCTTTTGTTAAAGTATTTTGTTGAATAAATAAGGTTGGGATTCTCCTAAAGACGACTTGGTAGCTCTATCCAGAAAACACAAGAAAAGTAGTGAGAATTACAATGTTTCGAATTGTAAAGTGTATGTTGTATTTTTATTTAGTTTTATAACCAAAATACATCATTAGTTATCTATTATTTACTAATAAATAAATATTTAAGTTAAAACTGCTTTTCAGTTACTAATAAGCAACGTGCAAAAGTTATGTTTTCAATGTTTTATGGATTGTCTATAACAAACAAGATTTTTAGTCTATAGAAAACGTGATTTGACATGAAAGGAATTAAATAAAATTTACTAACAATCTCTTCTATAGTAAATAACAACCCGCTTCAAGCTCGGCGTTTCTATCTTTTCAATTAGTTCAACAAACTACACAATAATAGGTCCTTTTAATAGCATTAGCACATCTCAGAACTAGTCTATACATGGTAGTTCGAAAGATTATGGTTTTCAAGTTAACAGAAATTTCGACCTTAGTCTTCAGAGCAAGAAGGTTCCCATTAATGTTGACTGCGCATGATGAGAACATAAATTCTTGTGGAGTTAGTTGGGTAAAGCTTCTTGGATTAATGCTGTTTCACTACATTTTTTTGACAAGATTCGATTGCTGTATATAATAAAGTGAAACTATAATTCAATAAAAAATAAATTATGTAAGATATGTTGTACAGGAACCGGTCAAGAAAATTACAAATAGTATTCAGGTAACAATTGGATTTAGTATTATTTTGGTTCCTAAAAGTATTTTTAAGCTATTTAGAATAGTAATGGTAATTCCTAATGAATTGATTTGCAGTTTCAAAGAGTATGCTAAATCAGTTTTTGCTTAGAACAATGTCACTTTAAGAAAAATAGTTTAGTAATAAATTTTGTTTTTCCTGGGATAAGTTCAATATTTAATAGCAGATCAATTTATAGGTAGAACCTTACCTACGTATTTTTTAAGTATGCTCAGCGAAGCACAGGCATGTTATTGCATAAAGCAGAACCGTAAGCCTACTTTGATTAAAAAACCCTAGTGGAACATTGCGATAAAGGCACCCAGGCAATCAATAGATTTACATTATGCACGGAAGCAGATTTCACGGCTCTTTCCTTGTTAACATTGCACTTCCCTCACATTCAGTTAAGGCAGGAAAAGACAAGTAATTTGTCTGTTATGCAAGCCTAGCTTATTGAAACGATTCTCAAGGATGGATTTATAATCTTTGGCATTACTGTGGCTACTTCCGCTATTAACCTTTGAAATGTACGTTCTATTTCACAGTTTTAAACAAAACTCAGAAAACCAGATTTCTAGCATGAGGTTACTTTCGAAAATAATAGTTGTAGAACTACTATGTAATAATAATAAACTTTAAATGCTTAACAACCTTCAGCAATGCACGCCGTGATATCATCAAAACGTGTAGGCAGGTGAGCTACGTATTTAATGGATGGTCATCTTCGAACTCTCTAAGCTTAAATGTCAGATACGAATGGTTAATCTGGTGCAGTTGCAACACATATGCTTTCTCACACCTTGCATTGCCTCAACAGTGTCTCAGAAATTCCTAAAATGGATTACTAAACGTACAGCATGCATAAGTGATTATTTGAGCGTTGGTTTGTGGCAGGTAACCATATTTAAACACGAACGACCATTAACAATTTATGCGTGCTATACAACGTATCATTACGGGACTCAGGTGCTGCGACTTTCCAACGAGACGATATCATATGAACAAGGATTCTTTATTTTATCAATTTCACCTGAAGGTAAAGGCATGCTGCAAATTACAGCATTTGCAGCTATTGCTGAGAGCATTCAACAGTCATAGCTAATTTTGTTAAGGTCAGTAACAGAAAGCGTCAACAATTCTGCTTTTTTGTAAACATGATGCTGTATCACGATTCAAATAACAAAATTCCTTAGAACCGAAATAATAGTCGACGTAGCATAAAATTGGATAAAACAAAAAATGAGCAAGGATACACAAAAAAAAAGTTATTTGTATTTCATTTTCATTTCTCAAAACAATTTCTATTGAAACCGTTAAAGAACGCTGTTCTTTGGTTCGTCACCATTTATTTTCTTTCTTAAATTAACTTTCTTTGGTTTTGGCATTTAAATATGAAATATAAGATGTTTGCTACAAACAGAGTCCATTACACCAAAATAGCGAATATGAACTTCCCACCAAGCAATAATTTAAAAGGAAATGTAGCCCAATATGACAAATTACTATATATTACTATAATTTTAAATTTAAATAAGTTGTAACTTTATCGCCTACAATTAAATATGACATCACCAAAGGTTTATAATAGAAATGTCATTCAAGTTCAAGTTCTATTTATATTGACTTTGTTATTTCGCCTTTTGTTTACTAGTGCTCCGGCTTTCACTTAGTCAAAAAATAAGTCTTTGAAGATTGTTACTTGTCCATATTTCTTCTACTTTTCGAAAAGACAGTAATACCTTTTTACCTTAACCCACGAGATACTTACTGGATCTAACGTCAAAACGTATTCGACAGTTTTTGGAAAAAGTTTAGTTAACTAAAAAAATCGTAGAGTTATTTGTGCTAGTAACGCTTTGTAACTGTAAATGCGAAATAAGAAAATGTGTCGTTTTTTCTAAATTTTTAAGGAGAGACGAGATACTATTTATTTCACCCGTTCTATTATATTTCACGAGTATATTATAACTGTGTAACAGTAGAAAATAAAAATCTTTTATTAGCAACCATATATGTAATAAGATCATTACTGAGTTTTAAAAAGTTGGAAAATGAGCTATTCCCAACTTGTAATTTTCCAACCGGTCGGAAAAGTGATTGCCGTCGCAGCGGTTGGAAATGAATCCATTCCCGACCGATCTGTAGGTAGGGACACTGGGAATATCGTTCATCCATTCATGCGCGATCCATTCCCGACCGCTGTGTAGGTAGGAACACTGGGAATCTCGTTCATCCATTCAGGCGAGTGACAACCTGTCGTATCATAATATAATAATTTTTCCAATTATTGTTTAGAATAAAGTGGTTGCGAATAAACTAGTATACATACCACGGTGAAAAGTTTCATTTCTGTCTCGAGATAAAGTTGACCTCGACGCTACGCGTCTCGGTTAACTACTTAATCTCTCGACAGGAATGAAACACTTTCCACCTCGGTATGTAATATACTATTTTTGGCCTCCTGACATGCAAACAACAGATTCATACACAGTTGACGTCCACCGTAACTACGATTTTACAGTTAGTCAGTGTTTCTACGCATCCCGGTGCAGTAAAGTAACTAGACAATTGTTAGCTTTCAGAGACCCTTAAAGAAAAAAGTTGCTTTGTAGTAATAAAGGGTATTTGCAGAAACGGTAGTTACGTAATTTCTCGTCCAACTGAGTTGTTGAGAAATAAAAAAAATTATACAACTTTGATTTTGACCACTACTTTTACTGAAGGCAGC
>CALNHX010011290.1:0-33248 GCA_940337035.1 Agriotes lineatus
GTGATGCTTTATCAAGAACTAGCTGAAACCCGCGGCATATGCCGCACTTAAAATGTAGGACGGATTTAATAACTTTTGTTTCACTAAAGAAAGTTTTAAAAACATGCTAGAGATTGGCAGTAAGGAAAAGTTAAAAAATATATATTTTTAAATGGAAAGTCTCTGGAAAGGAAACGCTCGCCTCTGGAAAGCGTTTTATCGACATTTTTGGATAGCCTCCGGGCAACTTTCTTTCATATTGGATACCGCCAATACTGTTGAATTGAATAGTGTCTTCTTTTTTCTGTACAGTATTAAATGGTACATGCAGGGGTGCCAGATCTCACGTTTTATCGTGAGTTCTCACGATTTCATTGCAAATCTCACGATCTCACGATAAGGACTATTTATCTCACGATTTTTGTATCAATTCTAATTAAAATAATTTTATAAAAAATTGTAACACTAAATGATTAAATAGAAAAAAATGTGTGTTAGTCTTAATACATGATTTAATGTATGCTGTCACTGATTTTATCATTTCCCGCATTATCATCAAATACTGCTGCTATCTATGGTTCACATAAAGAAGTCGCAAGTTGCGGTTGAAAGCGGATTTAAATGTTCTTTCAAGAAATAGGTATTTACATAATTTCAAGATAAGCACAGATTTAATTTAAAAAAATTAATAGTCAAGTACTTTATCCCTCCAAACCAGTCATCCCGGACACAGATTCTTCAGATTGTGAGTAGTCGAACAATTTTTTTTCTGTATACATACTTAGGTCTATGTATATGTACTATATTCTATGTAGCCATATTTTTATTTTTAGAATTCATGTGTTATTTCTATAATAAAATATTTAGTTCATTTAACATTTACTTTATATTAATTTAATTTTTTTTATTTATGGCAATTATTTAAAATGTTTATAATTCTCTTGCAGTTATTTATGTATGTACAACCTATGTACTCAATGCTTAATAAATCTGCAGCATATATTCTATATTTTATTAATTTTAAAATAGCTTTTTTTTAAATTTGCATCCATAGTTTCAAATCTCATCCATTTCCGAAATCTCACGATTTTTTCCGACGAAGCTAACGAATTCAGCTTGACACGATCTGGCACCCCTGGGCAGTGTTGCCAGTTCTAGTGAAATTTCATTAGATCTAGTGATTTTTAGTTAATCTAGTGATTTAGTGATAACTTTTGCCAAAAGAGATTTATCTAGTGATTTTTTCCAGTTTATTTTATTAAAAAACCAAATAATAAAGCAAAAATTCCTTCGCCTCTTTCGCCGTTGTTGCAGATTACTTCCTACTATTATTATTCCAATCTTAGAAATTAGTTTTCGCTGTGACGGACAGATGGCAGCCTGAAATTTGAAATGACTTACCATCCCATGAATTACCATGACCATCTATATTAAATGTACAAGTACATTATTTAATTTAGTAGACCGTGGAATTACTTAACAGAAAATAGGTATTTCCCTGATTCAAACTAAGTGTCCGAGGCTATAAACAGAACTCCGAAAGCGAATTGTTTACATTTGCATTTTTACTTTCGGTAGAACGTAAAAAAATTATTAAAGTTCAAAGTGTGCTGTGAGTACTGTGAGTACTGTGACCACTGGGACTCAAGGGAATCCACTTGGAAAATCCACCGGAAAATCTTCCGGCGATTTAATGATATGAATTTAGAATTGCAGGCGGAAGCTCCAAAGATTCACTTGCTTTATCCAAGAATGGCAACAGCTCTTAAATTATTGTTGAGTTATTACATCAAACCGGAGTATCTAAAAAACACTGATTTAAGCAAATTACAGTATAGAAATCCGAAACATTATGTTTCAATTGAGCACTTGTACTTACGTCCAAATATCGCAGTAGCGCTAGCAAATAATAGTTTAACAGATAGTGCAAAACATTTTTTTCCGTTTGAAGTGTTGAAATTTTTACACCGAAGCAGCGCATCAAATTTTCAAAAAATTTCCCGTTAATTCCCGTGAAGCTGTTATTCTTAAATCATTAAATTTTCTAAATCCTTCAATAGTTGGAAATGTTGGTAGTCTCGGCCCCTTAATTATAACATTTACCAATCTAATAAAGGATGTCAATGCTTTAGATCGGGAAATTCGATCGCTAAAATATTCTGCAATTAATTTTGAAATGGAAGATTAGAATTTTGGAAAGAAATTTGTAATTGTAAAAAAGCCGACGATAATTTGTTATATCCCGAACTTTCTCAGTTTGTGAGTATTTTTTTGTTCTTCCCCATAGTAGCGCCTGCGTTGAAAGGGTTTTTAGTTCAATTAATTTAAATAAAACAAAACCAAGAAATAGATTAAGTACTAACACTTTGACTGGAATTCTACATTCTAAAAACTTAATTTTGCGGTAATACGTATGGACAACATAGTTTAATCATATTGATGGTTATACCGTCTATACCCCCTGCATTACTTTTTACACTTCTAATTAAATTTTGTACTTCCTCAACGTCAACAGTCGTGAAAGAAAGTTTTTCTGATGTAAGTTCGTTATTACGATAAAAATCTAGAAGCATTTGATCAGGAGTGCTGTGAGGTATGGAGTCTACAGAAAAATCATTTACTTCTTGTACATTACTGAGTGTTTCCGGAATAGAATTTTGTTTTTTAATGTTTATATTTATTAAATTTAGCTCCTTCCAAATAGCATTTGTGCCTCCAATCCCAACTTTATGCTCGAAGTAAGCTTTCTTTTCATTTTGAATTGCAAGATTGGTAAAATTCCACAAACTTTTATAATATTCCCAGTGCCCAGGGTTCTTAGATTGTTTATATTTTGATTTTGCCTTATTTTTAAGATTTATCAGTAACTTAACATTATCAGTAAACCAAGGTGCTGGTTTGTTCTTCATTTTAACGGTTATCCACGGGGCATGCAAGTCAAAAATGGATGTAATATAATAATTTAAAATGTTTAATTTAGCATCAATATCCCGCTCATAAAACAATTGATGTAGAGGTAACTTCTGTAGGTCACAGTAAAAGTCATTAAAATTAAAATATTTAAAATTCCGAAATGTGCGTATAATAGGACTTAGTTTGACGAACTCACCAGTTGATATTTTGCAAAAAACTGTCTCATGATCGGATAACTCATTTTCACACACCCCTGTTTCAATAATGCAGCTGGTATCCGATGTAATTATGAGATCTATCAAAGTACTGCTATTTCCAGATATTCGAGTAGGCTCTGTAATAATTTGTTTTAAACATAATGTATTTAACATATAATTTAAGTATTGCGTAACCGAAGCAGAAAAATCCAACACGTTTATATTAAAATCACCCAAACAAATAACCCTATCTGAAGCCTGAGTATACAAACAAATGGATTCTTCAACCTCATCTACAAAAACTTTATAATTAAATTGAGGTGGTTTATACACAACCCCGAAAACATAACTTTCATTATTGATTTTTAATGACAGCCACAATTGCTCAATATTATCATTTGTTTGAATAATTTTTACATTCAAGTGATTCTTTACATAAATTGCAACTCCACCCCCTCGAGCGTCTCGATCTTTCCGGAAAATGTTATATTTCGAATGAGAAAGGGTAATATCAGATTTTAACCAAGTTTCTGATAATGCTAAAATATCATATCCCTTTTGTTCAAGTAAATAGTTTATGTCACCGATTTTCGGCAAAAGTGACCTAATATTAATATGTGCCACACACAAACAATTGCCCACCAATTCACCATTCATTAAAATAAATTGCCTTATTTAGAAAAAAACTAAATTGTAAACAAATACCAAATATATAAATATTAACCATCAGTTAAACTAAAAATTCTGCTATCAGCAACAACATGCAAAGCGTGCTAGTATCACTGCTCCACATTATCACTGCTGCACATAACTTTTTTATATTTTAGGAATTTAAAATATTAAATATTTTGCAAATGTTTATATGACGTGACTTTTTTAATCCCCGAGTCCGTTTTAACAAAAATGTTTCCATCGGCGGTCCATACCTTGTTCATTCCAAATCTTTCAACGGCGCTTTTCAACCATGCCACTCGTCGTTTCGTGAGATCTTCCCGAATAACCACAGGAGAGTTTTTTAATTTCTTCTTATTACTATATATAAGTTTTTTAATGCTGCGGGACACACATTTTATAATAATTGGACGGTGAGTTCCCTCTTTCGATCCAAGGCGATGGCAGATGTCGATATCATTTTCGGCAAGGTTAATACCTAACTTTTCGTGGCATAAATTGCGCACTACTTCACTGGTATTTTCATTCGGTTTTTGCGAAACGCCGAGTATTCTTAAACTATTTACACGGCTGTATTGTTCATGTGCGTCCATTGTATCTTCCGTTTCGGCTTTCAGTTTTTCGAGTTGCATTTCCAAAGATGAGATTTTGTGCTCGTACTTTTCCACTATTTTAGCAACCTCGGTTTCCAGGGAAGCGTTGATGATCGAAGTAAGCTTCTTTGTTAATGCATCGGAATCTAACAGCTTTTCAACTACCCTCTCTGCAATCGCTTCGACATCAATAGCTTCACCGCTTCTAGTAACAGGCATGTTGTAACGCACTTATATTAGGAGAATCACAATATATATAAAATTTAGCAGCAGCTGGCACACCACGTCTACTCAGCGCAACGTCCCATCAACAAATTTAGCAGCCAATTTTCTGTATGCAACAATGCTTAATATTTTCATAAATTTACAAGTAAATTTTGCATACAATTTAGCGTCGTTACATACAAATGTGTACAAACCTCGGTCATGGCTGTGTTGTTCATAACTACAGTCGAAGATGCACTCGTACAGTCAGCGTTAGTTTTAATTTGCGATACTTCAAAGTGACCCTGCAGAAGAGAGAAGCAATAAGATTGTAACGCTAATACCTTGCTTTTTTGTACTACAATTATCTGATGCACAGTAGACCATTTAACAGAATTAATACTTGTAGCAACTGCTAGAAGAAACGAAAGGCGACGCATAAAAATTTGCAGAAATATAGGTTATGTTGTTATGTAAGATGTAACGGACACGCCTTTCTAGCGTTTGAATACAGCTTAGGTTGTAGGAGCGTTCAATAAGCAGATATGAAAATTAACCAAAGTGGACTTGCCTTCGAAGCTGAGTCAATAGTTTTAAAAAACACAAGAAATATGCAGATTAAATAATTGTTTTCTGTGATAATATCGCTATTAAAAGTTAAGGGAAGTTTGTTTACAAAAACCCGAAAATAGAAATAAACGAATGCAACCGTGGTACTTTTAGTTGTGTAAACACGGCTTTTAGTCTTCTGCATTATTATAAGTGATGGTCCATAACTTCCGCGAAACTGGAAATGTACACCGGAAGCAAGGCAGTGGTCGACCAAACATAAGCACTGAAGAAGTAGTTAACAATCCGAGACAAATTGTGCAAGAACAACCACACGTATCTGTTCGCCATTTAGGACAGCAATTAAATGTTTCGTATACAACATCTCATAGGATATTAAGAAGCAATTTGCATTATTTTCCTTACCGGTTGCTGCCAAACGATCCTCCGGTTAGATTGGAATTCTGTAACTGGTTTATCAATAATTTAGGAAATAAGGATAATGCGTTTGAGAAAACTGTCTTTACCGATGAGGCATACTTCTATTTATCAGGCTATACTAATTCACAAAATATGAGTCTGTGAAGCTCTGAGAATCCCAATTTTTATGTTGAAGAACCGCTTCACCCCCCAAAAAACGGGGTTTGGGCTGCAATTAGTAAAAGAAGAGTTATAGGTCCTGTATTTTCTGAAGGTAAGTGCAGCAAAACGATTAAATTTTATTTTAATAATTCAAATTTTAGGTTTGCTATATGCACAACAATATCGTATTGACATTTTGTCGCCGTTTTTTGAAGAGTTACGTGACGATGAACTACAAAAGGGTTACTTTCAATAAGATGGGGCAAGACTTCACACAACACAAGAAAATTTAAATTTACTTGGAGAGTTTTACGAAAACAGAGTTATTAGTCAAAACATGTCTACAGTGCGGCCTCCGAGGTCTTTTGACTTAACTCCCTGCGATTTTCTTCTGTGGCCATATTAAAAAAAATATCCATTTTTCAACTTCCACTGGACAATATTCAGCAACTTTAACAAAGAAGTAGTGGAAAAAATAAAGAAATCAATAATAATGCCGTAATATTAAGAGTTGAAAATAGAACGAGTTAAGGAGTTTACTTCCTTAGGAACATTAATCTCTGAAAACTTAACTTACACTGAACAGAATTGCCTGAGAGGCTGCTTCAGGATTCCGTTATTTTGCGCTGATTCTATCCGTCAAGCACGTAAACAAGACTGTGTTTACGTTTTAAACCAATGTAGTCAATGGTACTTGAACGGACGACAGTAAAAAACCACCCTTGGAGCACAGCCTCATGCCCCATAAATATTATGGCTTAGAAAGGGTAGTGAATGAATCAAACATTAAATGCAGATTGATTTTTATTATGAAAATAGACTAGTATTTATACAAAACAAAAAATGCTTAACGCAGTAACAATATCAAAGTTCATATATACAGTTTAATAGGACAAAGTGTTTAAATTACAAAACAGCAGATAAGCAATTTGTGCAGTTTTTATTTCCTGATAGAGCGAAGGTCGCCCGTTGAACTTACTACTGTAGGTCGATATTATGCAAGGAGTGCAGAATTGCATTTTCCTGGTCTTTAACTCGTATGATTGTGTAATAACACTGGCTTTTAAATTACGAATAATGTTTCATAAATTTGAACTGAAATATATAGTTTTTAATCTAATTTAAACATATTAAATTTAGTAATTATGAGGCAAAGACTGGAGATTGCAACATTAAACAGTTCTTGCTAATAAATGGGAATTGCATTTAAAAGCATGCAACAGGATTTCGTAAATTTTAGAAAATAAAATTTATGTGTGTTTAAATCAAGTTTAAACATATTGCCAATTTTAGGCCGAAGAAAAAGAAAAGGAAAATTATATTGTTTCTTCCACATTAAGAGTTTTTAGAGGATATTCTTCTACGGCTGACTGGCGTTGTTTGGATTGATGCTTCCTTCGGTTGATCCTTTTCCGAATGTAGTAGAAGGCTCCTATTAGAATAGCCCCTCCCAATAGGCTGCCTGTGATCCCGCTGGATAGATAGGAGTGGTGGCGGATGGTTTTCCAAGTTATGTCCTTTAGGTGCTGCTGGAACTCCAACTGTGAAGTTTGTAGATCCTCGAAGTGGTCTGACTGTTTTAGAACTGGCTCCTCTGCAATTTCTGAAAAGGAGTTGGGTGTTATTGTGTTGGTAAAGTTGATGCCGACGGCCTTGGAATATCCTGCGAGGATCTTGAATTTCTTGCTATGCCTGGGGGTTAACGTATTCTTTGTAGTTTGTATGATGCAGTCTGACGAGATCTGAATCACACCTGTTGTATTGACAGTGACTTCTTCCCTATTGCCACTACAAGTGATAGCTATTCGGGTTGGTTTGTTGACTACGAACATCCAGGTGTTTTCCATGTATAGTTGTTTCCAAATAATGGACTGGATCTGATGTCTTCGTAGGCTGCACTGACTAATTTCTGTTCGATGATATATATCATCAATGATGCAATTTGGGTTATTTTCAATTCCTTTCACGACTGTTGGACTGCAGATATACGTGTTTGGAGTAATTTGGAGATTTTCTTTGAATTCCTCATCTGTCTCTTGAAAGTACATTTGTAAGTTGTAATCCACAGCGAAGATCCCTTTTGGTACGTCGATCACCCAGTAGGACCCATTGTTAATTTGGAGAGGAATTGGAGTCACCTTGATTAAGGTATATTCGGTTTTTTCGACTATGATGAAGTATCCTTGGACGTTGATGTATATGTCATCATGTCCGATGTCGACCTTCAGGATTGGAGTCGGTAAAATTTCTAAATTTGGCGAGAGTTTACTTGTTGCATTTGCGAGGATTTGCTTGATTTGGGCAGGTGTTATTAACTCGTAAAAATTACCTTGTTGGAAATGAACGTTCAAAATGTTTGTGTGGTAATTGCATAGTTCACTAATAACATTTGTGGCGACTTGATAGACACTGATGATGTGGATATTTAATCGGTTGGAGTCGGTTGCCTTATACCACTTGTCCATGTTGTTGATCGCCCTGATTCCTTGGTTCAGCTTCTCTTGGAAATGTTCCAGCTTCTGATCGATTCGTTCTTCGGTCTCATTAAATCTTGAAAGTGCTGACAGCAAGAATTTGGATTGTTGACTGTCCATTTTTATTAATTCCTGTTGATTTTTGTCGAGTCTATCAATATCTTGATAGACTTCGTCATTTACTCCGAAAATTGACGTAAGTACAGTCCCAAGCACTCCTCGTTTCTCTCGTCTTGCTATGATATCTTCCATGCCAGTTTTAATCCATTCCATATGCCTTTTTTGTTCCAGAAGATGATGCACCAATGTCTTGCATAATGTGTCTTCGGACAGTTCTTTCGCAGAGTTGCAGAGGTCGTCGAATTTGTCCACCATGTCGGTAACTGTTTCGAAGTCTTCTTCGATCTTCCCTCTCTCGAACTGGATTTCGATCCTGAATGTTCCTCGTTCAATCTTCCCGTGTCCAATATGCTCTACATAGTACCCGCTGTCTGGTTTTTGTATGTTGAATTCTGCCTTACTCAGTGTATTGGTAGTAAGGAGAGTAAATATGAGTAAAAGCATTTTCCATTTGGACCGGATAGTTTTCTTTGGTACTGGGAATGATTGTGTGTGGGTGCTGTTGGCCGAAATTTTCTCTTCAGGCTCTGGTTCCTGCGGTTCTTCGTTAGTTGGTAATGGAATGATACTGCCTATGGAACGTTTTAATTGATGTCCTCCTGATTTCTGGATGGTGACTACTCGCACTGATCCATCGGTTGCAGGATGAATGTCGGTAACTCTCGCTAAGGGCCATTTACTAGGATTAATGTTTTCTTCTTTGATTAGCACTAGGTCACCAACTTTGATATTCTCCACCGGTTTCTTCCATTTGTTTCTTTGCTGTAATCCATGAAGGTAGTCTGAGCTCCATGATTTCCAAAAATCTTGCTTGATTTTTTGGATCAATCTCCAGCGATTTGACAAATTTGTTGATATTGGTGTGCTGATTGGGTCCGGTGGTGAGATTATCTCTCTTCCTATCAGGAAATGGCCTGGTGTCAATGCAGTGGTATCTTCAATATTGTTGCCTTGTGGGCACAGGGGACGTGAGTTTAAGCAGGCTTCTATTTGGCAAAGCAAAGTTGTTAATTCTTCAAATGTTAGAGTAGCGTTGCCAATGGTTCTCTTCAGATGATGCTTCATTGATTTTACTCCTGCTTCCCAGATTCCTCCGAAGTGTGGGGCTACTGGGGGGATGAAGTGCCATTGAGTACCAATGGTGGATACATTTTCTTGTATAACTGGGCCTTCCATTGCTTGACGGATTTCCTTGTCCAAGACCTTTCTTGCTCCAACGAAATTCGTTCCGTTGTCGCTATAAAGATGTGCACAGCGTCCTCTTCGGGCGATGAACTTCCTGAAGACTGCTAGGAAGCTGTTAGTTGTCATGTCGCTGACGGCTTCTAAGTGTATTGCTTTGGTTGACAGACAGACAAAAACAGCAATGTATCCCTTGGATGAAGAATGCCCTCTTCCTTTAGATGTTCGGATTTGTATTGGACCGGCATAGTCCACTCCGGAATGGAAGAATGGCGGGGTTGAATTGACTCTGGTTGGTGGAAGATTCCCCATTAATTGCTGGGCTGCCTCTGCCTTGAATCGGATGCATCGAAAGCATTTCTTGATGCTGGAACTGACGGCTTTCTTTGCGTTGATGGTCCAATATTTTCTTCGGACATAGGACAGTGTGAGTTGAGTGCCACCGTGTAAGGTGCGTAAATGTGCCTCATGGATTATTAATTTGGAAACATGATTGGAATAAGGAAGAATAATTGGGTGTTTTTCGTGGTAGGATAAGTTGGAATTTTCTAGTCTTCCTCCAACACGTATGATTCCATGTTGATCGATGAATGGATTGAGATTTGCGAGTTTGTTGTTGGAGTCCACACATTTTCTCTTTTGGATTTGAGATCCTGTTGCCTTCAAAATAGGATCACTTCCTTGGACGACCTTGATGAGTGTGAGGATGGTGTCTTCCATTTCTTTAACTGATAGACATCCTGGTTGAATGGGAAGACGCCTACACTTGTTGATGAATCTTCGGCAGTAGGACACGACTCGTACCATTCTTGTCAGAGACGAGAAGCGATGAATAATCTCGTTCTCGTCTTGATAAACTGTAGCTTGATGCACAGTGTAATTCTTGGCTTCTTCATCAGTTGTGGCGGTGTCTGGTTGACACGGCCATAACTCTTTGTTAATTAACCAGCTTGGTCCATCCCACCATAGTGTATGTTCCTTTAATTTCCCTGGACTAGTACCTCTGGAGATGACGTCTGCAGGATTTTCTTCTGACTTGACGTGGTTCCAATGTTGAGCCGGAATCAGGTGGTTGATTTCGGCTACGCGATTTGCGACGAATGTCTTCCATCTTACTGGATCTCCCTTTATCCATCCTAGTGTGACCATGGAATCGGTCCAGGCGAAGATAGATACCTTAGGAATGTTCAGTGCCGTGATTACCCGTTGTAATAGATTAGAAAGTAGTACTGCTGCGCAGAGTTCTAGTCTGGGTAGGGTTGCCTTTGCTCGAGCTGGTGCCACCTTGGATTTGGCTATTAATAATGATACCTTGGATTGGCCTGATGACGTGATGACTCTGGTGTAGACCACGGCTCCAATAGCTCTTTCGGAGGCGTCACAGAATCCATGCAGTTCCATTTGAGCTTCCTTTTTGGTAAAAAGCCACCTTGGTAAAGTAATTTCTTCTACTGATTTGAGTTGAGATTTAAATGCTTCCCATTTGCCTTGGATACTTTCTGAGACTGGTTCGTCCCACTTGACATTTTCGAGCCATAGCTCTTGGATGAGCAGTTTAGCAGTGATGATGATGGGTGCTAACCAACCCAAAGGGTCGAAAATTTTAGCGACTTCGGATAATATGCTGCGTTTTGTGGATCCCTTTTGCTTCACATCCACCTTGAAGCAAAACACGTCTTCATATGGAGACCAGTGAACGCCCAATGACTTCTTTAAGCCGTCCTCACTTATTTCGCGGTAGGTTTGCTCCTTCAATTCTTCGGGTAGTTCTTGTATGATGGCTAATTCATTACTGCACCATTTATGTAGGGTAAAACCTCCACGTTTTAATAGGGAAATTAACTGACCTTGCTGCTTGATTGCTTCTTCTAAAGTGTCGGCTCCGGTGAGTACATCGTCCACATAGAAATCTCTCTTCACAACTTCCGCTGCTAATGGAAAGGAAGATTTTTCGTCCTCTGCTAATTGGTGCAAGGTTCGGATGGCCAGATAGGGAGCTGATGCGGTTCCATACGTGACGGTGCATAACCTGTATTCCCTGATTGGCTGTGATTGATCGAATCTCCATAAGATTCGTTGATACTCCTGGTCTTGGCTGTCCATCTTGATTTGTCGGTACATTTTCTCAATGTCCGCAGAGAAGACGACCTTGTGAGTTCTCCATCGGAGTAGAATGTCGACCAGTTCTTGCTGAAGTTTCGGTCCAGCATACATGACTTCGTTTAAGGATTTTCCATAAGATGCCTTGTTCGAAGCGTCGAAGACGACACGGAGCTTCGTTGATGAACTTGCTTCTCGAATTACACCGTGGTGTGGGATATAATACTTGCCATTGTTTTCTCGTTTTTCTTCTACTCTTTCCATATGTCCTAGATCCAGATATTCTTGCATGAATTTCTTGTATTGGATTTCTAGATCTTGGTCTTGTCTCAGCTTCTTTTCCAGATGTAGTAATCTTGCCAATGCCGAGGGTTTGGATTTTCCCATGCTCACTGGAGTTTGCTTGAATGGAATCTTGACTATGTATCTTCCATCCTGGTCTCGCTGCACTGTGTCTGTGAATTTATTTTCACATACCTGGTCGTCTGGGGAAATTTTTCGTTGAGTGGGGACTTCTTCTATGTTCCAGAATTTTTGTAACTGCTCATCTTCTTCGATTTTGGCAACCATGGTGTTGACTTTAATGATTTCGTTATGTTGTCTTCCAATGGTTCCAGATAAGATCCAGCCCAGCTCGGTATTTTGTCCTAAGATGCCATCCTTTGTTTTAGTGATTCCTTCTAGAATTATTTTTGAATATTCTTCGGCTCCTAGAATTATGTCTATGGGGCCAGGTTGGTTGAAGGTTGGATCGGCGATGAAAATATTGCTCCAGGAATTGATATTTATGTTTGGGATAGGGGATGAAGGCATGGCTTTGGTAAGTTTGGGAAGTATTAGTAAATTTACAGGTAGGGAAAAGTTACTTGAAAATCTAGGTGTGATCAAACCTGGGATTTTCCATTTGGCAATTTTTGGCTCGCTGTTCCCAATTCCTGTGATTTCAGCTCGAACTTTGGTCCTGGGTAACCCCAATAATTCGGCTGATGCTTCCGTGATAAACGACCCCTGAGACCCGGGATCTATTAATACTCGTAATAGATGAGTCATCCCGGATGCTGCTTTTACTTGAACCATTGCTGTGGCAAGTAGAACTTGGCTCTCCTGTGCGCCTACATTGGCGGTGATGATGTCCGACTTCGGCTTCTTTTCTGGAGCGTTGGAAGTCTTCATAGCTGCTGCATGAGCTGACGTTCTCATCCTTTGGGCAGGGAGCGGCCTTGATGGTGGCTGCGCCTTATGAAGCAATTAAAATAGGCACGACATGGTATATTTGAATCGTGCCGCAAGCATGGATAGCACAATCGATTGGTCTTTACTGCTTCTTGTTTTTCATGGATAGATAGCCTCTGGAATTGACTACAGTTGTCGATGTAATGATCTCCATGGCACAGCTTGCAATTTAGGGATGCGGAAGCGTAATTCTTCTGTGGTCTTTCCTGCGTGGGCTTTCGAGCTCTATCTATGGATTCTAGGGATTGGAACCGCACTTGCAGGAAAGTCATTAAATTTTGGTGATCCTGGACTTCATTTGGACATTGAAGCGACTGTTCATATAATTTGTTGGTTTCAGGATCCGATTTTCGAGCGATAGCTCTGTTAATCCACGGACCCCAACTGTCCGTGGAAATGCCTAAATTTTTGATTGCCTCCACACATTCCTTGATGGAGTCGTGCAATCTTTTTAACCCGTGGGCTGACTCTTTGGAGAGGACCGGCAGATCGAATATGGTATCTAGCAATTTAGTTAAAATAAGGCGATTATTTTGATACCTTTGTTGCAGCAGATTCCAGGCGGTGTTGTAGTTTGCTTGGGTAACAGCTAGATGCTGGATCAGTCGGCTTGGCTCTCCCTTAAGATGCGTCTTTAAATATTGCATCTTGATGACATCGTCCATATTCTGGTTGTCATCTACTAATTTGGTGAACAGGTCCTTGAAAGTGGCCCATTCCTCATAATTTCCCTCGTATATGGGAATTTTGACTTGAGGAAGCGAGATGGCTGCTGCTTGCTCGTTCCTTGTCGGCGCTTGCAATAAAATAATTAAATTTCTATACCTGTCTTCCAACGTAGTATATTCAGGACTGAAGTGCATTTGTTCTGAAGCCATGTCGTTTGACATAACTTCTTCGTCCATCTCGACCACACGATCCCATTTTTCTCTTAATTCCCTTGTCGTGATGGCGGGCCTCCCTAATTCTTGTGTTAGTTCGGCGTCGTCCATCGCTTGCTTAAAATTCTGGATCCGAATCTGCAGTTTTCGGATACGAACCATTTGCTCGGGGTTGGCCACCATTTCCTCTTGCGTTCTGCTTACGGAGGGGTTGGAAATTTCCGTTGATTTTGAACAGCTCTGCAAGTAACTTTTTGCTTCGCCGTATATGGCTTTAATTTGGTCGTAATACCCTGTTTTAAAATAATTATGAGTTGGAATACTTAGCTGCCCCATTTCTGCGTGATTTTTAGTTGCAGTGTTCCAAAGTTCGTCCAGCGTTTTGTTGCGACTGGCGATGTAGGCTTTATTTTTTCGGCTGGCAGGGTCCTTTTTGCTGTTGGATAATATTTGCTTTATCTTCTGCGCGAGCTCTTCTTGGGCGATAGCTAAGTTGTTGAATTCCTCCATGTTGTTGGCCATTTTCTGGGAACTGGGTGGTTGGCAGATGTTGTCTTCTTCTCGGGATGTGTTTTTTCGTTAGTTGGAGACAGATCCGGCTCGAAGGACCATGAACAGAGTTGCCTGAGAGGCTGCTTCAGGACTCCGCTACTTTGCGCTGATTCTATCCGTCAAGCACGTAAACAAGACTGTGTTTACGTTTTAAACCAATGTAGTCAATGGTACTTGAATGGACGACAGTAAAAAACCACCCTTGGAGCACAGCCTCATGCCCCATAAATATTATGGCTTGGAAAGGGTAGTGAATGAATCAAACATTAAATGCAGATTGATTTTTATTATGAAAATAGACTAGTATTTATACAAAACAAATAATGCTTAACGCAGTAACAATATCAAAGTTCATATATACAGTTTAATAGGACAAAGTGTTTAAATTACAAAACAGCAGATAAGCAATTTGTGCAGTTTTTATTTCCTGATAGAGCGAAGGTCGCCCGTTGACCTTACTACTGTAGGTCGATATTATGCAAGGAGTGCAGAATTGCATTTTCCTGGTCTTTAACTCGTATGATTGTGTAATAACACTGGCTTTTAAATTACGAATAATGTTTCATAAATTTGAACTGAAATATATAGTTTTTAATCTAATTTAAACATATTAAATTTAGTAATTATGAGGCAAAGACTGGTGATTGCAACATTGAACAGTTCTTGCTAATAAATGGGAATTGCATTTAAAAGCATGCAACTGGATTTCGTAAATTTTAGAAAATTAAATTTATGTGTGTTTAAATCAAGTTTAAACAACTCATAACCCAGAGAGAAGAGAATCATAGTTACTCCCGCCGTTTACCCGCGCTTGCTTGAATTTCTTCACGTGAACATTTAGAGCACTGGGCAGGAATCACATAGCGTCAACACCCGCAGGGGCCATCGCAATGCTTTGTTTTAATTAGACAGTCTGATTCCCCCGGTCCATACCAGTTCTGAGTTGTCCGTTGAATGGCGAGTCGGGTAGGTAGAGACAGTGGGAATCTCGGCCCATTCTGGGCTCTCGACTTATTTTCAGACATGTTGGCGTGCGGTCTATTCGCTTGAATACTGGGTTGAAAATTACTGCCAACCACTCGCGCTGCCGAGCTTCTTGGGAATGTCAAATGTGAAGCATAATGATTAATACTAATAAAATACAACTTATCATAGGTTACAATACTTGAATATCTAAAATTGACAAGCAGTAAAAGACACGACATGTTAAAATAAGTGTAGAAATAAGAAGACGTTAAATTGAAGTTAAAATTCTTTACAAAGGAGAGATTAGAGGATATGGGGTATCATAGATGGAGTTTATTTGTGCTACTCCCTGCCCCACACGGTCCGCATGAATTCTTCATGAATAATTATGCTGCCGTTGATGGTATTGTGGACCAGGGAAGCAGCTTCCCCTTTGGCAAGGCACCGGAATTTGGATAAGTTGGTTATTCTGTACGCACCATGTGCCTCTGGCACCTATAACAAGACGTTTATAATAGTTTTGTCCGGATATTTTTTTGCTAAGGCTTGAATTGCCAGAGGTTCTGAATAAAATTGCACATTCTGGTGAAAGGATGCGTTCAACGGGCGTGGGCCTTCCCATACGATAATGTATCACAGACGACGGCTCGGTCCCCCTTTATTAAGATGAAATCGGGTTTCCTGAAATTAACGTTGGACAACCTGAAATGAAGCTCCTCCTCCACCAGCCATCCTTTGCGAACCGCAAGATGACGTAGGCTGTCGCATACCAGGTCGTGTCTTTGGCATCGGTGCCAGTGAGTTAAAGGACAGCCTTGGAGTACATGGGATAGTGACTCCACTCGGATGCACTCCGACCTACACTGTCTAGCCGGGGGAGGATTAGATGGGATACCCCTGGTGGGGAGGAGATTACCTCGCAGCTGTATTGCATTCATATAGTCCCTCCAAAACGGAGGGGGTGGTCTACCCAAGAGCTTAATAGGGAGCTTTCCTCACCCTGCAGCAGGCTGTTCCCGGAGTAAGAGTTCTGCAAACGTTCACCCCAGACCCGCCGTGTGGTTCTTGGGTTGGCACCAAATCTCGCGGTCCAGCGGGTAAATCTCTCCTCGAATCTCTCGCACTCAGGAAGAGACAGCACCGCGATGGTGGTCGGATCTGCATTGTTTCGGAGGTTGCCAATTCTCCTCAATAAAATAGCTAGCACTTGTGAAACCAGCGACACCACACCCAAGCCCCCCACGCGAGCCGGGGCGTGAATATACGCGTCTGCATATACCTAGGCAGATGTAAGAATCGTCTAGTCACGACTCTGATAATTTTGTCGGCTTCCTTACAAAGACCCACCGTGACCCGTGTATTGATTTAAGGTCGCACTAATTTTAGGAATAAGATATTGTTTTAACATGTGTAGTCTTTGACTAGGTTTCAATGGTGCCGCTTCCAAACGCTACAGCTGGAGCTTCAACGATTGCACCAGGGGTTTGCCTTTCCCAGGTATGAGTACCTTTCGCCTGAGTATTTGAGCATATATTCGGGCCTCATCATCTTTATGGGATGCCCTTTGCGTACAAACGCGTAGTAGTGGAGGTGAAAAGTACCTTTTTACCCGGGACCACTCGAACCGCAACAGCAACGCTCTTGGTTGGATTAAGACTCAGCCCCCTAGCCTCGAAGAAGGCAGCCGTCTCGTCCAGGAACCGCTGTGCGCCCTTAATCGTCTCGCTGGCCAATACCAGGTCATCGGCGTAGGCCAGACATGGTACAAAGGAGTCTCCTAAGGGAAACCCAAATTTTGACTCTCGAGCCTCACCACTAGCTCGTCGAACACCAAGTTGAAAGTGATAGGGGACAGGGGGTCTCCCTGTTTAACTCCCCGATTTATCTTGGTCCAATTTGTGCTTTCTGACCCTACTTTAATTTTGGTACGGGCTTCTCGATAGCCCTGTAAAATACACTCCTTCAACTTGGTGTCACAGAGTGCTCTTTCTATTGAGTGATGGAACACCGTGTCGAAGGCTTTCGCCAAATCAAGACTCAGGATGTTATATGGTCTCCCCTGACGTCTACGCGACTTTATGAGTGTTTCAAGAGTAATTGCATTTAAGAGCACTCCGTCGACTATTCTAAAACCCTATTGGTGGTTGTGTAGAGGGAGGCTCCATAAGCGCTTGGCTAAGATTTTGGCAGAAGGATTGCCTTGGAAGCTCTTAGTTGTTTTGGAATCCTTCCATGTGCAAGGATGGCATTTGTAAATAAAAGGACGCGTGCCAAGGGAAGCTGTTTGAAATATTTTGTGTTGAACCCGTCTGGCCCTCGACTTTGTTGCTTGCAACGGCCACCTCATTTCCTCCTCCGTAACCGGCCTCCACTCTCCCCCTCCCGGCTTGCTCTCCGTCAGTGCTTCCCCGCCCAGAGGTGAGGGGGCTCCGAAGATCCCCTCGTATCTCTCTTCGGTTACGGTAACTGATGGGAAATTTGGGGCTTGGTGGAGACGTCGGTCCTCCAGGATACACCCTGAGAGTACTTTCGGGTTCCTCGCGTACATCGCTTGAACCTGCTTATACCTCTCCACGCAGTTATTGTGCCTAAAGTACTGTTGTGTGTTCCAGTTTGCGGGCGGATTGCTTCTGGCCGGCGCGGAGTTCGAGACCCGTGCTCCCTAGCCAGTTATAGGGCATCATCGAGCGGGGTTCGGTCGCCAGACATAAGCGACCTGAGACCTCCGAACAGACCCCTGTCGTAGTCTTTCGATCCAGGTGCTCCCGATTGCCATCGCAAATTCGGCGATGGGGCCCAAGGGAGGTACAGGTCGCTCCAGAGGGTTGGGGGGCGCACGTTGCTATTATGGGAGTACGGGGGCTCACAGGCTGGTTGCGAAGAGTAATTTCTGCAATTGTTGCGCTGTTATTGTTTGATATTATTTACAGGGCTTGGTGACGCGGATTTCTCACTAGCAGTGTCACTGCTATTATTTGAGATATAAATTTTGTAATTAAAATTACTTATTTTAACTACTGCCGCCGCCCCCTATGCACTGCTGATGGACCCGCTTGGGTTTCCATCTCCTCTAGTACCTTTTCGCCATCATCGGAGAGGTTCTCGCCCTCCCCCAGCGCGGGTTGATTTACTGCGACTTCATCACCCTCTTCTCTCGCCGCCAGCCTCTGCAAGAGAACCCGGTAGTCCGGCTCCCGTCGCCAACTCTTTATTGCCTCCCGGGTTCTGGCTGGGAACAAGGTTTCAAGATGGACGTTGACCCATCTTCCTTTGTAATTGTTTTCTTCTCTGACCATTCGTTCCAGCTCTTCCCTCGGCCAACGGCTGGGATCCTTTATTGGATCCTCGGCTTCATTTTCCACGTCGTTATTGTACACAGCCGGATAGGCCCTTGTAAGGTGTAGCCTCATAGCTGTATAAGAATTATATTGTGACCTACATGCACAGCAAGGGTAGGGATGATCGGGATTGGGACCCCTACAGTACCTGCGCCTTGTGTTGACTGTGGTCTTCCTTAGTTCTGAATGATTTACCACACATGCAGGTGATTGCTTGTATATCTTGTATCCTGACTAGTTTCACTCAATAAATAAATAAAATAAATATATATATATATATATAAACTCTGTATAAATAAAATCCGAATATATGTTTAAATAAAAAAGACAACTGTAATTTAAAATAAGTGATTCGTGTAAAAATAAAATTAAGGACTAAATACGTATTACAGATTAAAATCACTATGCCTATTTTAAAGTTAAGTTAAAATTAATTAGATAAAACTAAAACTCCGATTAGTCAAATCACGATACCGATCACGCTACAGTTGGATGGAAAATACAACACCCAGCTGAGGAGTTGTGGACCAGCGTATAACTGCTGGCCCTTTCGAAGAAACAGTTTAACTACACCTCTTCAAAACGACACCTAACGGAGTTATCAACAGATCAGGCTAAAATGACCGGTGAATGAAAATGTTTTTGCCTGTTGCCCCGAGGACTTGGATGGAGATCAGCCCCTCTACTACGGTGCAAACTACCCTGCCAAGTTTGTGTTTGTCCTTAGCGCCACCCGACTCTCACCACTAGGCGGTGGACACAACACTTGATCACAAGGTGACAGGATCAAAATCAGTCGCTTTCTCGCTATTCGCTCGATCGCTCGTTACTCTCACCATGACAAGTGGGCAGTGCAATAGTTGCACAACCTTGTGACTCGAGAGTCATAGTTACTCCCGCCGTTTACCCGCGCTTGCTTGAATTTCTTCACGTTGACATTCAGAGCACTGGGCAGAAATCACATTGCGTCAACACCCGCAGGGGCCATCGCAATGCTTTGTTTTAATTAGACAGTCGGATTCCCCCGGTCCGTGCCAGTTCTGAGTCGACCGTTGAATGGCGGACCGGGAATATCGTTAATCCATTCATGCGCGTCACTAATTAGATGAGGAGGCATTTGGCTATAATAGGTTTATTACGGAATACAGGTTGCGGCTAAGGGGCCGTTCTTTACAAATATTGACAAGTTTGGCACAGATTCCCTCGGCGCGTGGGTACACTTACCGCGCTTGAGCTGCCGGCAACTCTCGGCGGCAAACCACACGCGAGAACTCACTATGTATCACTGCTTCTCTTGGTCCAGGCCGAGCTTCTCTATCAGCGCATTGTTTAGTTCACACCAGGTGCCGCGCGCACCTAGTATCAATGGCAGGCAATAAATTTGGCTTGTATTTGGCCCGTATTGCATCGATGCACGTTGCTAAGTTGTAAAAGGATCGATAGGCCGTGCTTTCGCAGTCCCTATGCGTACTGAACATCGGGATCAAGCCAGCTTTTGCCCTTTTGCTCTACGCGAGGTTTCTGTCCTCGCTGAGCTGGCCTTAGGACACCTGCGTTATTCTTTGACAGATGTACCGCCCCAGTCAAACTCCCCGCCTGGCAGTGTCCTCGGATCGGATCGCGCGGGAGCATGTGTCGGCGTCCGGCAGACGCGCGGCCGGCCCGGAGACCGTCCGCGCCGCCTCGCGCCGCTCTGCGCGCTTGGCTCGAGAACACCGTGACGACCGCCGCGTGGTTAGCGGACGGCGCACGCGTTCCGCCTCACCGAGTAAGTAAAGAAACGATGAAAGTAGTGGTATTTCACCGGCGACAGGTTTCCCCGTCTCCCACTTATGCTACACCTCTCATGTCTCCTTACAGTGCCAGACTAGAGTCAAGCTCAACAGGGTCTTCTTTCTCCTCTAATTTTTCCAAGCCCGTTTCCTTGGCAGTGGTTTTGCTAGATAGTAGGTAGGGACAGTGGGAATCTCGTTAATCCATTCATGCGCGTCACTAATTAGATGAGGCATTTGGCTAAGAATAGGTTTATTTAAAAACATTGCGGCTTAGGGGCCGTCACTTACAAAATCTCGAGTAATGCTAGATACTTAAAACTAACTATGCTAGACATAAAAACCCGAGAAGATATAAATGAAAACGAGCGCACACTAGGTCAATGCGAGGGCGACATCGGGCGCAAGAGCACTAAGCCGCACGAAAACCTCGGCGCCACACCACGCGCGAAAACTTACTGTGGGAATCTCGTTAATCCATTCATGTGCATCACTAATTAGATGGCGAGGCATTTGGCTAGTAATAATATTTATTGGCAGTAACAACAAGACATGTTAAAAAATACATTTCGGCTAAATGTGATACCCGGCCGTCAGGTGTACATAATAAAACAACATAATAAAAAACACCAAAATCACGCAACACAAGAATTTTAGGGCGTCATCCGGGGTGGTAAGCAAGCGGGTAGGTGTCCTAATGGTGAAGGCGTAGAAGGCCTCAGGCAGGCGGCCTCCCTCTTCTCCAAACGGAGGTCGAAAAGTGGTGGTGGATGGTCGCCCCCCACTTGATGACTCCGTTGACTATATTGGCCTTCAGGGTTGTAGGGATGGACAGCCTCTGGGCGGTTGGGAGGTTGCATCGAGGCCAGATCCCCCTGGCTCCGACCAGAAGCGGTAAGAATTCGAGCCTCTTCCCCGGCCATTGGCGAGCAGCTGCCTCCCGGAAGCGGACGTTGCCGTAGACCAATCGCTTATTGTCCCAGGATTGGGGCAGCGATCGGTGTCCCTCCCAGCAAAACTGGGCGTCGGCGACGACCAGACTGTCAGGGTCACGATGAATTACCAGGTCGGGCTTGAACAGCTGTCCATCCAGATGGCGTACCCGGGGCTCGACCTCTGTCAACCAGCCCTTCTTCCGGCAATGACGTGCTAGTTGATGGACCACTTGGTCATGGCGGCACAATCGCTCGTATTGAGTAGCCGGACAGCCCTGGAGCACGTGGGAGATAGATTCCCTCTAGGGCAGCCGGCTCGGCACAGACGTTGTTCTTGGGGAACGTAGGGCAGCCCAGCAGTGGGTAGGTTGTTGGTTCGGAGTTAGACTGCCTTTACGAAATCTTTTCCAGCCCAGCCATTGGGGGTGGACTGGAGCCATGCGCGGCTGGCGCTGTCTTCCACGGCAGCCTCCAGACCCTTGCTCATCGCTCTGGTAGAGATTTCTTCGCGCCAATACGAAGCCGGATTTCCCAACCGTGCCAATCGCTCGATCCGTTTTACGAAGGCTAAGGAAGGGCCCACGGAGAGGACAGATGTTGTGGTCTCATCTCCGAAATCTTTAAGGGCTTCCAGTCGTCTCTTCAAGATATGGGGTATGGTGGATCGGTGTTGCGGTATGCCCAGCCCACCGTCACCAATTCGGGCGTGAAGAAATTGGTCACCCGTATGGGTGGCCAGATGGAGGGTGCGTCTCGTAAATTTCCGTATGAGAGGGTCAGCCTCATTTAGGGTCTCACCCGTCACGGCAGGCGACTGCAGTCCATGATAGAGGCGCGGGATGAGGTGGCCTTTTAAAATGTGGAAGTTTTGGTCTGGCTTTAGCGTTGACGATTGGAGATTGCGCAACCAGGCTACGCAGTTAAAGACGGTAGGGCGTTGAATGCCCGTGCTGCCAAAGGTGTGGCCGAGATAGCGGAAGGTTGACAGGTCCGCTATCGTCGGGAGGAATTCGCCCCGGACTTGAAAAGTTGGTCTTGTCCGGGGGACACTCTTGCCTCTGGAGGTGGTAGCAGAGACGGCGAAGCACTTTGAAGGGCTAAGTGCCATGCCTCTAGCCTCTAAGAAACGGCAGGTGATGTCAAGAGTGTTAGGCATGTCGATATCTTTATCTTCGAGCAGCACCATATCGTCAGCGAAGGCCATGGCGGCGATCCTGTGGCCCGGGGCAAGGGTGCCTCCCGTGGCTCCGTTATTAAGCTGGACCAGCAATTCGTCCATCACTAAATTGAAGAGTAGAGGGCTAAGGGGATCGCCTTGTTTGACCCCCCTACGGAATAGTATCTCTCTAGTCTTTTGGCCACTGCAGATGATGTTTGTCTTCGCGGCTCTCAACATGGCCCACACATAGCGCTGGAGGAAGGATGTAGCCTCAAATCTTCTGAGAGCTCTTTGGATGGAACGATGAGACACCGTATCAAACGCCTTCTTGATGTCCAGGGAGCAGATGTTATAGGCTTTGCCCTCGAGATGGCGGGAGCGGACGTAGTGTTCAAGAAGGGTAATGTTTGCCAGTGTCCCATCTGTCTCAATGAATCCACGTTGGTGACGGGAGATGTGTAGCGAGCGGCCGAGTCTCTTCGCAAGGATCCGATGAAAGAGCCTCTGTACGGCCGAGCCGATTGTAATCGGCCTCCAATTTGAAGCATCCCTTCGATCGCCGTCCTTAGGGATAATGATAGTACGGCACAGGGACCAGGATGTCGGGGTATGCTGCCGGTATAGCAAGATGTTGAAGAGGGTAGCCAGGTTGCCTGGTGGTGTGGCTTTGACGGACCCGACGGTGATGCCGTCAGGGCCTGGGGCCGAGTTGTACCATCCTCTTGTAGCTAGTTCCACCTCTTCGGTGGTGATTGGCTGGAGTAGAATGTCCCGATTTGACGGCGCAATGGGTGGATCGGGGGTGCTCACATCGGGCGGCGACTCAGCTTCGTACATCCCCCCGAAGGTAGTGACGAGGTCCAACAAGGGCTTTCCATCCAGGATTCGTTGGGCTAGAGTTGGACGGTCCTTAATAAACAAATCCTGCGTCTTCTTGAAAATGGCAGCTCGACGCTCGGCTGCATTACGGGGCTGGGGTGGCGGCGGCGGTTGGGGAGGAGTTGAACGACCTCTGCGTTGCTTGGCTCTGGATGAGGCCGGGAAGGCCAGGGCCAACCACTCGTCGATTCCTTTATCGAGCTGGGGCAGGGTACTCGTAAAGCATGTGGTGATTAGCTTTTTCGTTAGGTCGTCGGCGTCGCGGCGCACCTCAAGGAGATTCGTTTTTGTCCCGAAAGAAAATTACCTGTTTGGGGAGCGCGAACTGGACAGGCAGTCTTCCCCGGGTTCCGCGATGAACTAATTACCGGCGAAAGCCACTTTTGATTAACAGACGAGTTCAGCTCCTTCGGTGCAAATTAGTGGTCTAAGAGGGAAAACTACCCCTAAGACCACTGACAGGGTAGCAGCCCCTAACACAAGGGTCGCAGCACATTACAATGCCACTCAGAACGGCAACTCTCCAGATATTCAAGAGATAGAAGATCTTTATACGCAGATATTCAGCAATGACGAATCGATAGACACGTAACAAGTATCCCCTAAATTCAGTACTCGGAAATTGGCAGCAACTGTTTCCGTCCATTAACGGAAGATGAAATTCTCACCGCTATCAACACCACCAAAATCAAAGCTGCAGGGCCTGACAGCAGTAACATCTCCCACGTCAGGAAGCTTCTCCTGTGTAGAGTATCGATTCTCATGAACGGATGATTGTATACCAGTTATACACCTAAGATCTTGAAGGGATACCGTACTGTTTTGATTCCAAAAAAGAAGACCTTAAGCTGGCCTCAAACTGGCGTCCGATCACGATAGGATCTATTTTCATGCGACTAATGCACAAAATTCTTGCTCTGCACCTCGGACGCTTGCCCTTCTGCCCTCTTCAAAGGGTCTTTACTCCGACAGACGCCTGCATGAACAACAGCATTGTTCTGCAGGCACTAATGAAGTCCTATCGTCACACAACCAAACCATTCCACATCGTATCTCTGGACATTAGTAAGGCATTCGATTTGATAGCTCACTCTTCTATAGCACGAGCCCTCAAACGCTTCAATATATATCTCGCCCTTCAGAAGTATATTCTCGGCTCTTATAGCGATTGCTACACCACTATCGCGTACTTCTTCAAGAACGAGACCGGTAGGATATTCCTTAGACGCGGGGTTATACAGGGCGACCCGCTCTCTCCGGTAATTTTCAATCTTGTGATGGATGAGCTATTAGAGTCGATTTCCAACACAACCGCTGGTCTTTCCATTCCCGGGCGTGATAACAAACTAGCAGCGCTCGCGTACACCGATGATCTCATCCTTTTCGGCGCTACCTCGCTAGAGATAGAACCACTGCTCAAGATGTGTCATTCCTTTTTAGACAAACGGGGCTTAACACTGAATACGGCTAAGTGTAACGCCCTTTCATTCGGCCTAGTGCCCAAAAGAAAACGCTATTTGTCATCTCAAAAAATAGTTTTTTCATCAAGAATGACCCGATAAAACAACTTGGCGTCGATAGCTATTTCAGCTATCTAGGCCTGAAATATGGCATCCGTCTATCTAACTATGAGACGATAAAAACTTCTTTCGCTCGTGTGGAAAGGGCCCCACTCAAACCGCAACAAAAATTGAATATTATACGCTTCAAGCCTTGTGCCCAGGCTACTTCACGTTCTCCAAGCCCCAACGATATTTAAACATGTCCTTGATATCGTTGATAGACTCATTAGAAGCTCTTTAAAACGAATACTAAAACTCCCCCTACCATTCCATCCCCCTTCCTCTATACCCACTGCCGTGATGGCAGTGTCGGCATCCCCCGTCTGGCTGACTTAATACCATCGATCGTCCTAGGCAGGCTGCACAGTATTAGCGGCGCTGGAGGTGTGTTTCTTATTGATGCCCTGAAGTCCAAATGGGCCCAAAGATTCATCAACAACCTGGAGGGGAGACTCACAACCCACGGTAAAAGTAAAGATCGAATCCGTACGTGGTGGCGTGACTGCTCACAATAGTCTACCTCAGGGAATGACCTCCACCAAGGCCACTTATTGTCTTGGATCTCATCTTGGGTATATAAACCACCATCATTCTGTAGCGGAAAGGACTAAATCAAAGCCGTTGCACTACGCGGCAATGTTTTACCCACTGTTGGAACACCGTATAACCGTGGGCTAGCCGCAAAATGCCTAGCGGGTTGCTGCAGATCGGAGACGTTGTGTCACTTATTGCAGGAGCGTCCATTACGCAATTATCCAAGAATACGCCGCCACAATTTCATCGCCTCATCTCTGGCGAAGGCCGCCAGGAAGAAGGGCTGGTGCGTAGACGAGAGGCCGAACCTGTGGGAAGCGGACTACATTCGAAGGAAGCCAGACCTTATCTTCATCAAGGACGGACATCTCTACCTATCGGAGGTCACCCGGTCCCTCGATGATGCATTTTGGGGCAAGCGAAATACATATAACACCGCACCATGCATTGATCCCCTTCGCGCCAGGTACCAGCCGTCCGACATATACCCTACCATTCGTGATTGGTGCCCGCGGTACCTGGTGCAAAAATAATAATGCATTGCTTGAAATACTCTGTGTATACCAACAATTCGCAACTAGCATGGTCCACGCACCATAAAAGGTAGCGTTCCTACACATAGTGAATTTTCGCGAATGGTGTGGAGTCGAGGGTTTCAACCCCCTCGTGCCTCTCGTGGTTAGTGATACTCGCGCGCCCCGCAGCGGCTATCGTGCGCTCTACTTAAACTATATTTGAGTATTAGATATAGCTTAGCATATTAATCTTTGTTTAGCATATGCTTCTTTTTTGCGATTACTTCTAACGCACTCGATTATTGTAAGGGACGGCCCCTAAGCCGAAAAGTTTATTAAATAAATCTATAGATAGGCAAATGCGTCGTCATCTATAACGAGATTCCCGCTGTCCTTACCTACCCGGCGGCTATTCAACGGTCGACTCAGAACTGGCACGGACCGGGGGAATCAGACTGTCTAATTAAAACAAAGCCTTGCGATGGCCCCTACGGATGTTGACGCAATGTGATTTCTGCCCAGTGCTCTTAATGACAACGTGAAGAAATTCAAGGAAGCGCGGGTAAACGGCGGGAGTAACTATGACCCCCGCGGGGTGGATAGTCTCTTTAGCGACCAACTCGTTTACGAGGGGGAGACCGCTAGGGGTTACGACCCTCACCCACTCGATGGTCTGAACTGAGTAGGGCCTCGGGTTCAATTCCACGCAACCATCAAGGACGGCGGCCTAGGAATTCCTGCTGTATCAACTCTCATCCCTTGCCACACCATTCCGCGTTTTGGCCGACTGCAAGACTCCACATCGGGGGTAGCCCGAGCCGCTTCTTTGTCCCAGAGGATCTTACGCACGATCCGATGGGCGTTGAAGTTAGCCACCAAGCTTGGGCTACCAAGAGCCCCCAGGCCAAGGACCGTCCGAAGCATTGGACGAAGGTGCTCCACCAATCCGTCGAAGGGAGAGAGCTGCAAGAGTCCTCGAGCAGTCATCTCTCCAGAAACTGGGTCCAGCGAGGTTCCTCCGCGATATCAGGGAGAGACTACGTGCAGTACCACCATGTTCGCGTAAACTGCCTCCCGTCATCAGTGCGTGTCTCCAGAGGCAGGCACCAGACCGTCGGGCAACTACTATGCCGGGCTGGGTGTCGTGCAACGTAGACGGCAGCACACATCATCCAGTGCTGCCACAGGACGCATGCAGGCAGAGTGAAACGACATGATGCCCTATGCAACGCTCTATCTGACGATTTGCGTAAGAAGGGATGGAAAGTGCAGCAGGAACCACAGCTTCGTACTTCGCACGGACTCCGAAAACCAGATCTCATAGCCAAGAAGGGAGTGCATCGAGTGATCGTTGACGCTCAGGTCGCCTCAGATACGACCCCTCTTCGCGAACATCACCGGCGGAAGACGGCATACTACGCCGAAGACCCGCAAGTTGTTGAAGGTGTGGCAGACCGACTTCAGGTCCCGATGGAGGACATCGAGACGACCACATGCACGATTTCCTGGCGCGGAATCTGGAGTGACCAGTCACATCGACACCTATCCGCAACTGGCCTTTCGACCGCTTTCTTGGCGGTATTGACGACTCGGGTGCTCCAGGAGCACGACCTGGTTCAACAGGATGACGACGCTGAGCCACAACCGTAATCGCAGGGCTCTAAGAGAGGGAATCGGCTGAGCGGGGCACTCCAACTGAGGATAGGAAGGTGTAGCTAGTCTCCCGTTGTGTCGCGTTTTATAAGTGCCCTTATATATATGTTGTATATACCTTAGAAGTTATGTAATTGTAAATACTGTATTATGCAATGTAAATAGCAAATTGAATAAACAAATAATAGCCAAATACCTCGTAATCTAATTAGTGACGCGTATGAATGGATTAACGAGATTCCCACTGTCCTTACCTATCCGGCCGCCATTCAACGGTCGACTCAGAACAGGCACGGACCGGGGAATCCGACTGTCTAATTAAAACAAAGCATTGAGATGGCCCCTGCAGGTGTTGACGCAATGTGATTTCTGCCCAGTACTCTGAATGTCAACGTGAAGAAATTCAAGCAAGCGCGGATAAACGGCGGGAGTAACTATTACTCTCTTAACGCTTTTAACCAAGGACTCAGGATTCGTGAGGATTTTAAACCAGTTTGCCTGGCTTATGCGGACGACTTGATGTTGCTCAGTGAGACATATGAGGGGCCCCAGCGTCTACTGAGGACGTCGCTATGAACGCTTGGCCGCCACAAGCCAGTTATCCCTGTGGTAACTTTTCTGACACCTCTTGCTGAAAACTCTTCAAGCCAAAAGGATCGATAGGCCGTGCTTTCGCAGTCCCTATGCGTACTGAACATCGGGATCAAGCCAGCTTTTGCCCTTTTGCTCTACGCGAGGTTTCTGTCCTCGCTGAGCTGGCCTTAGGACACCTGCGTTATTCTTTGACAGATGTACCGCCCCAGTCAAACTCCCCGCCTGGCAGTGTCCTCGGATCGGATCGCGCGGGAGCATGTGTCGGCGTCCGGCAGACGCGCGGCCGGCCCGGAGACCGTCCGCGCCGCCTCGCGCCGCTCTGCGCGCTTGGCTCGAGAGCACCGTGACGACCGCCGCGTGGTTAGCGGACGGCGCACGCGTTCCGCCTCACCGAGTAAGTAAAGAAACGATGAAAGTAGTAGTATTTCACCGGCGACAGGTTGCCCCGTCTCCCACTTATGCTACACCTCTCATGTCTCCTTACAGTGCCAGACTAGAGTCAAGCTCAACAGCGTCTTCTTTTCCCGCTAATTTTTCCAAGCCCGTTCCCTTGGCAGTGGTTTCGCTTGATAGTAGGTAGGGACAGTGGGAATCTCGTTAATCCATTCATGCGCGTCACTAATTAGATGACGTGGCATTTGGCTATAAAATGGCATTTATTTGAAAGACATATGCATGTCGGCATTTTGGGGCCGTCCCTTACAGTAATAAATTACAAAAAAGAGGGCAACAAAATGTTGCTACAGGGTTCATTGCGCGCATTTAGTGGGTTTAGTAATACCATAAATACAATCATTACTATCGTATGTTAGTACGTTAGTCTAATTGAAAAAGCGCATATGACGGCCGCAGAGCCAAAAATGCTCAGTGGGCCAAGTACAATTAATTGTAAATGCAGTTAACTAAAATTAGGAGTACATGCAGATATAATAATATAAAATATCGAACGAAAGCGTTCACATAATAAGGACTACTAAATACACAACTGTACAACTAAAATATAATATTTATCAATATGACATGTTAAAAGCACAACAACATGCAAAATTATGTAAGAAAAAGGTATAATTGGACAAATACAAGTTAAAAAAATATATATATATGATCGATGTATAAAACATACATAGTTGATCCTGTGCCTAGAGTAATCACTTATTGCGCATCAAACAGATATTAACGAAACCAAACATGTTAAAAGAAACAAAACAAAGAAGAGACTAACTCTTACTCGGTACACATGTAGGCGCGAGCAACATGAATTAAAAATAACAGGCGATATAAACATAAAATCAGGTTATACAAACAGCAAAGATAAAATAAAGCGATACAACCGAAAATAAGCGTGTTGCCAGCTGAGGCAAGGCTACATAAACCTGAGAGACGCAAAACTCACGCACCAATGGCAAGGCCGCCCAGGTGGACCGCATTGAACACTGAACCCGTGGCACTGAGACGAAAAGAACTAAAGGCCCCGCATCAACCGGCAAGCACATCACGACCGAGAACACACACTAATGGCGCTCGTTGAGCCTTCTCCACACCATCCGGCTAAACTCGCTGTGTGTGATTATTGAACCTTTGATGGTTCCGTGGATGAGGGAGGCCGATACAGCGCGGCCGAGTCCGAGGATGTCCAGGAGGGCGTCGTTCTTCGTACACCATATTCCCCTGGCTCCGAGGATGAGTGGATAAATCCCGATCTCCTTGTCCGGGTATTTACGTTCCAGTGCCTCCAGGAACGGCTGGGTGGTATAGTTGTTAAGTTTGGTGTTGTAAGCTATTTGCAGGTTCCTGGGTCCTTCCCAGCTAATTCCAACCTCACAGATTATTATCTGGTTACCTTTAGCGCAGAGGAGATCGGGCTTCCTGCGAATGCCGTCCGTCCCCCAGATATTAGGCTCTTCTTCCACTGACCAGCCCTTGGCCGAAGCGGCTGAAGCCAATCTCGCCGCCACGAAATCGTGGCGCCTAATTCATGGCCAGTGGGTAGCCGGGCATGCCTGCAAAACGTGGCACAACGTCTCCCTCCTCTGGCATTCGGCACGGCACTTACTTGCAGGCCCCTTTATGTATGGGACGCCTTTGGTGGGGAGGACGTTACTTCTTAGTTGTACTGCCTTCACAAAGTCCTGTCCGCTCCAGAAAGGTGGGGGGTTGCCGATCCATGCCCCACTTCTACCATCTCCGTTGCCCTGATGCAAGCCGTTCCGCGAAGTGGAGGCATCCAGGCGGTCCCTCCAGTAGCGCACAATGGCCGCAGATGAGCGACCATGTTTGATCATTTTGCGCTCTATTCGCTGTATCAGTTCCTGGACCCAAGTAGAGGTGAGCGCAGCTCGGGTAAAGATGTTCCCGTTCGAAGCGATGTTACTAGCTCTATCCAATAGAATTTGGGGAATCTTGTCCGCCAGGCACAGTATCCCAAGTCCTCCCTCCTTCACAGGTGCATGGAGAAAAGCGCTGGGGATCGTAACGGGCAAGTGGAGGAACTTCTTCACCTCTATGCGCAGTCGTTTATCGGCCGATAGAAACGAACCTCGGTCGATGTTAATGGTTGTAAATAAGCTGAGCAGGCGAGGGATTAGATATTGCTTGAAGATCATTAGCTTTTGCCAGGGGCGCAAAGGCGCGCCGGATAGTCGATTGATGTATGTTTTGACCAGGTCCTTGTCGGACTGCTGCAAGCCAAAGGGACCATACCTTTGACCTAGATATTTGTAGCAGTCCACAACTCCGACTTGTCTGATTGGGTGATCTCCAACCATAAATCGCTCAAGGAAACCGATGCATAGTTTCTTCTTTCTTGGGACCACGAATGCAGACACGGCCATGCATTTTTGAGCGTTAAGTTGCAGGCCGTGTCTACCTAAGAATGCTTCGACCTTGTTCAGAAGAATCTGTGCTTCTCCTACCGTTCTTCCAAAGAGGATAAGGTTGTCGGCGTATGCTAAGGAGTTGATCTTGACGCCGTCTGTGCCGTTATTGATTCCCGCTGGGAGGTCGCTCATGGCACTCAGCAGCTCGTCGAGCACCATATTAAAAAGGTATGGGGATAAGGGGTCCCCTTGTTTGACTCCCCTCTTAATTGGAATGGGGGGGGGGTACTGCTCTTACCGCAGGTAATGGTAGTAGAGCATTGGTCGTACGAGTGGGTGACGTAGCGGATGGCCCCCGGGTGAATAGACAGCCTTCACCACGCTCTTGTGTGAGACGGAGTCAAATGCCTTCTTTACATCTAAAGCTAGAATGTGATGTTCCTGGATCAGCAAACGGTTCGTCTTAATGGCACCTTGGAGAATAAGGTTGTTAGCCAGGCAACCATCTAACCTGACAAAACCTGATTGGCTCTCTGAGAGACGTATAGCTGAGAGCCTCTTGCCAATAATCTTGTTCAGTAGCCTTATCAAGATCGAAGCAATAGTTATTGGCCTCCAGTTTGCCACATTCTTCGTGTCCTCGTCCTTAGGGATCAGTATGGTCCGGCATACTTTAAGGGTTGGCGGAGTGTAGCCGGTATAATATATGGCGTTAAGCAAAAGCTGCAGTCTGGCTACAGGTACCAGTCTGATCGCGGATATATTCACTCCATCGGGGACCTTAGCTTCCGATCTGGTGGTATTGATTGCTCAGTGAAGGTCATAGGTGGTTAATGGTCGAAAGAGTGTTGTCGCCTCTGGCTGTGGTACAGGCCTAGTCCCGATCGGCTCTTCGTCTGCAAAACCCGGCTCTCCAAAGATGTGGCTATAATGGGCGAAGATCGCCTCGATGTGTGAGAGTTCCTCATCACCGCCTTCCTCACCGTCTAAGATGTTATTGGCCAGCTGCGTTCGATTGGATTTGAACAGCTGTGAGTACGCTTGTACTTAAACGCTCGTACAGCAGCTGCTCCAGCGTACTTCTTACGCTCGAGTGTGGTAACCTGGTTATCATCGTCTCTTACAGGTCGGTTCCGTGGACCCCCCAATTCCTCCACGCCTTTGGGGTTGCGACTGTAATTAGCTCGCTCGACAGCTTGTCTATCCATTGGGTTTTAGCGACCTCATCAAGGAGAATCAGCTTAATGAGGTCCCTGTCGACGTCGTGCAGGCCTTCCGCAATGAGCATTCTCGAAAAAAATGTTTAAAGGCAGCCTCCTCTTCGGTGTCAGGCGGCAATTCTTGTCCGTTTTGTTCAAGCAAATCTTCCTCTGTAATTTGCTGCGGTTGCGTCATGTTAGGAAGGATCACATTGATGTTCGCGTTATCGCTGTTATCGCTATCACTTTCTGATAAGCGTCGCACTGTACGATTGCTGGTCACAATTGGACTAGAGTTGTAGTCCGTCGTTGGGATACTTTCTTCTACTATAGGAACTTCCTCTTCGAAATCGCTCTCGTCGGAGGATGGGCTGACTATGGATGCGTCAGCCTGCTGCTCTCTTTGACGCTCCTCGAGGATCAGCTTATATTGGAGCTGCCTTCGTTGGTACTTGACATTATCTGGTTTCCTTTAAAAAGGCGGCCATGTCCTTATTGATTGCTTTGCCCTGGTACTTAATCTCTTCATCAGCAAGGGCAATGAGTTCGAGGCGCGTCCACAGTTAACTTTCCTTTAGCGACTTCTTCCTCCATTTCTCGGTTGTATTCAGGTCCATGTCCTTGCCTCAAATGCAGTCGCATACCACTGTATGAACTGAATTCCCGATCAGAAATCGTGCATGGTATGGTGTTCTCTGGCACGGCAGCTTAAACCGGAGGCGCTGATGTTGGCGCAATGATTTTCTGCTTGTATAACTCGCCCCACAGGCGCAAATAAATTCCTCTCTCTCTTAAGTACCTCGGTGCCGAGCGCACGCTTTATTGCCTCGCTCCGCGAAAGACGTTTTTTTTGCCTTTTTGCCTATTCTAGTGTTCGGGTGACATGCGTGGTGGTGTCACCGGGTGCGCATTAGTGCAGTGTACATGTGTATAAAAAATCAGGTTTCTAGACCTAGTGGTAGCTGAACAACGACAAAAACCTGTTTTCGGGGCTTATTCCTAGTGCAATTTAATGCTTCGGTGTTTTGATGCACTTGCAACTTAGAGATCATCGAGATAACCACATAACATCGTGGCGGGGAACGCGCTTGCTTG
>CALNHX010011291.1:0-33246 GCA_940337035.1 Agriotes lineatus
ACAGTATTTAATGTATTTTCTATTGAGAATACTTTTGTATGGTTAGAAACCAAGTTTATCCAAAATATTACCTGATCATTAGCATTGTATTGAGAGGTTTGGAAACGTCTTTCGGTATAACTGTTGGTATCTATTACTTATCGTTCATGCACATATCCTACATACGGTTTACACCAAAACCTTTATTTTGTTTTGAACTTAGTCTGGTTTAGGTAATTTGTTAAGTTATATGTAAAGGACCAATAATTTTATTTAATTTTAGGGTAAATAATGATGTGTAATAGCTATTAACATATCTAGAAATGTTATGATTCATAACATCCGTGATTTGTTCAATAGTTTAGCGGTTGCCATGTACAGTAATGGTTGCCATGTATGGTAATGGACTATTACCGTACAGATCAGTTATGATTTAGTTACCAGCCTACTTTTCTATATGTAAACAAGAGATTAATGTCCTGCAACCGATAAAATAGTCATATTGATGAATTTATTGTTGGAAAAGTGCAATGCTCTACAATATCTTGGAATTACTGCTAACTGGCCTTGAATGTATTTTAGCCATCTATATTACATATCAGTAAATCTATTTTTCTGCAGTTTTCGCTTCACAGAAAGCACGAAGCCTTCTGAATGGATAACTTACGTAATGGTATCCCAACTTGGTGTCTTCTTCTTTTAAAGGGTCTGTTAAAGCTTTTTCGTTAGTTTAGGAAAGGCATTTCTTATTGGCATTTTGATATTGCCCTATAAAATTGAACCAGATACATTTTCATCGCAAAATATGTTTACAATTTTACGTTAACCATATGCCGAAAAAGTAGGTATATAGCTGCTCTTTCCTATTTTTAGCATGTAAACTATAACATAGCAATTATGCGATAACTGCAATATAGGTATCATAGTGTATAATAACCTTAAGTACTAATGAACAGTTTTTTACCACGACAACTAGATGGAAAATAATTTATCATTAGTTTATTCGGTGAAAAACAGAAGGCGTATTAGAGGGCAATTACAAGAAACATTTCGGGTTATCTGTAACCTTCTACCAACGATACTACAAAACTTTCAACTTAGAGCTGTTTGATCGAACGGCCAGGATGAAGAAGATGTTTCTGAAAATGATAAAGTTAAAGAAGTGGTTAGAAGTCTAAACTGAAAGTAAACAGTTAGTCATGATATTTGTGAAAAGAGCGTATCCAATAGATCTGTTCTGTATTCAGATGGAATTTTTAACTTTTATGACAAATTCTTGATAACGAGCTTCTGGGCGGTTAATAACTTTAGCAATTTCTCAACCTTATTTTATACTACTTGGACTTAACATAAAAGAACGCACATGGTAGGTGGTTTCAAACCTGTGTATCTAAATGTCATTACTAAATATTTCTTATATTTTCTATATTTCTTCTTGCGACTTTGGTTAGGTGCTTGGGGAGCATTGCAATTTTTATAAGTGATACGTTTTAAATTTAACGCTTTATTTTAAACTTTTTGGGCTACACTGTAAAGAGCAGTGTTTACATTTCCACTGATAGTTCGGTAAATCTGCATATGTTTGACACATGTTACCATCGTAAACCTCTGGTAGGTCCCTTGTAGATGTGTTCTGAACTCCTGAAGTCCACGGTCTTCACATTAAAACTTCTCATTTAGAATTATTCGAGCTAGATTGCTATAATGAGTGAATCTATTTATGTAAAGTGTTATTAGCACTATTTAACTTTTTTCCTGTTAAGGATTTAATAGCATCATTTGAATACAAAATCGTAGAAAAGTTTTCTCATTATGTAGCTCCGGATGCACGTGCTGTATTACCTAAACGTCCTCTACAATTAGTTGTATTGTGCGTTAAAAGCAGTTCAAGGTGGTTTCAGAAAATTCCTTTATATGAGCTCTTCAATAAAGCAAGCTTTATGCACACCTGCTGACAAAGTCTGGTAATGTTAGGTCCACTGCCCACGGAGAGAAGCTATCTATCTCCCTAACCCAGGCTGGACCACCCGACCATCGGCCGATAGTAGCCTACTCGTACGCTGCTGGCCCCCGACGGTGAAGCTCTTGACAACCAAGATAAACTGGCAACCGTGGGTGGTGGCTTGTTGTCGCGGACTTAATGTTCATGTATCCATTATTCTTTTTTGCTTTACTGAAATCGTTTTTTATATAACATTCGTGACACAATTTTCCTTTTAAACAGATACATTTATAATTTCTGCACTTAACCTTAAGGAAATGCCATCGCCCATCCTGTGCGACGACTTGCTGTAAGTGCTTCATTAAAAGCAATTAATGAATATACTTTTTGTGGCAACGAACTAGTAACACTAATATAGGTTAACAGTCAACTTTACAGGGCATAGAAAATAATGTTTCAGTTTCTAGTACCCAACAATATAAGCCAAAAGAAATCGTTTAATATGGGAACAAAATTACCTCTTGGAGGAGCTACAGTATTGAGAAGTGTAATGGAAATAACTGTGAAAAAACAAAATTTGGTGGAATTTTGGATTTTTACATTATTTCTGTGCTGAATTTTATGACTGAAAACATTGGTAAAACAATTATAGTGGTAGTTTCTAAAATGTTTCATAATAAGTCGAAATATTACTCAATTATTGCAGTACAAACTTACAAGGTGCAGTTGACACTATGAATAAAGAATTGGTTAATATTAGTAATTGCCTAAAATCAAATAATTTTAAATTGAATGCAGAAAAAAACGAAATCAGTATTGATACCAACTAGCTATCGATATAAGGAAGTTAATATTAATCATTTTAAATTAAGTGTTGGGGAAGATGAAATTGAATGGGTGACAGAATTTAAATACTTAGGAATTCATCTATATAATTTAGTTTTGTTTGAAAATCTTTAGAGTTATATCAGAAAGAAAATTTATAAACACTTGTTTATTTTTTCAGCCAGTGGGTTTTGTTAAACACAAGAACACGTATTTATAACAGCAATATTAAGTTATAGTACAATTATTGTTCTTCAATTTTATTTCTGTTAAATAAAACGCAAATTAAAAGCCCAAAAAAGTTGCAACATAGAGCGATGCGAATAATTCTGAGATACAACCATTATACACCAATAGCATATCTGCTAAATGCATTGCAGCAATTGCCAATTGCAAATACTTATCTATGTTTGAAGGGCATCATTTTGCTCGTCTATGCACGTGGTACATACAACGGTTTATTTTATTCTAGTATTCGAAATATACAATATTCAAGAATTCAGTATTTTGAGACAAGCAAATGAGTTGTAATGTATACTGAAATATACTATGTTGGATATTAATAAAAGAAACATAATCTCGTAAGGTTTTGCAACGTATAATAAATTAGACTCTAACATAAAAGATGCAAAAACTGTAAATGCTTTTGAAAAATTATTAGGTCGAAATTGCTTACTACTTTATTTACTTATATGGATACTCCTACCCTTCTCTTTGTATAGACTAAAATAATTGTATTATCGATTTCTTCCTTTATTTTTTATATACACTAAAATAATAATACTATCTATTGCGAATCCCATTTCTATACCGGATGTCCTACGTATACGGGCCATGCTGCGATGTTAAAAAATACAAAGGATCAACTACGCGTGAGCATATTTCTGAGCTTATAATGTCTCGTATCTTTGTTTTTCCGGCAACGTCAACTGACAGTTTTGAAGTTTGTTGTATTTTGCTGTCATTGAGGTAGAATATGCAATAGAACGTCTATAATCTATAATGCAATAATAGTAAGTTATTATAAAACGCTATCTTTCTGTAGTAGTATTGCAGGGTTTTTAATAAAAATTGTATAGTAGGATCTCTCATATAGGTCGCAGCGTTAATTGCTCCTTTGTTTTTCTAACATGGCAATCACTATATGGCACGTATTACTTGTACACCCCGTATATACTATAATAATTACTGTATAGATTACTGCAAGGAGTATTTCATATGACATAATTAAAGTTAATATTATTAAAAAAACAGTTTAAGCCCTTTAAGATGTGTTATTTGCAGGGATAACAAACAAATGCAGTTAAAATAGTAATTTAAACTCTTTAGCTTCCCAAACAAAGCATAAAAGCATAAAAGTTTTGAAAAATCAAGTTATTGTTGATGCAAGAAATAATAAACACAAAAAGACGAACACTGCAGGATTGAATTAATTCTAGTATCAAATGTAAGGAAGCAAAAGCAAATACACCAATATCCTACACCCAATTACGTAACATGTTAAAATATTTCTCCTTCTGTTCTGAGTATTAAACCAAAACAGAGAGAACAAAATTTGTTAATTTAATAATTTCGATTTTTTAATGGGATACCCTGTCTAACTCTGTATACAGTGCTTTCGTAAAGTACTCGTAGTGGATAAATTCGTTAAAAACCTTAGGAGTAATTTTTGGAAAAAACGCTCGAACACGTCGATTTTTATTTTTATTTGTCCATTTTTTCAAATAAAATCTGTACATACAGGGTGACCCGTGCAAGAGGTATGACGTCTTCGATGATTTTTTTAAAGCAACCCCCTTTTTTATTATGGAGTTTGAAAGAAAGGATATTTTTACTTACGTTAAGCTGATTTTTGAGTATACGTCAGATTATTAAAAATTAAGAAAAAAGTTAAAAGTAAAATATTAAATTTTATTGCAATGAAAACCGTACGACACTCTTTTAATAACCAATAGAAAAATTAGTTTACGCGCCGTAACCAAAACAACAACGTAACTGTGAGGGGTTGTGTCGTTATGATTTTCTTACCGAATCTGCATTCGAGCATTCATTCATATCCGGAAATTATTTTTCGTGCATTCCAACAACATCCTAATTTGCCCTCACGTCCCGTTCGGCCAAATTAATACGACGTTGTTGGAACGCACTCAAAAAAATTTCCGGAAAGAATTAATGCTCTTATGAGACTATATGTGATAATTTCAAAAACAACTAAATTAAATGTACAAATTGTGCACCGTTGTCTGCCTGACAGTAACTAAGACGACCGACATGTTTTTTTATTGATTGTTGTCATTGATGAAAGCGTAAAATTATACTTCTTAAAATAAAATTTAGTATTTTGCAAATTTAATTTTTTTTTCTTAATTTTTGGTCATTTGACTTATACGCAAAAATTACCTTAGCATAAGTAAAAAAAGGGGTTGCCATTAAAAAAAAAATCGATGACGTCAAACCTCCTACGCGGGTCACCCTGTATGTATAGATTTTATTTGAAAAAATGCACACAAAAAATCGACGGGTCCCAGCGTTTTTTCCAAAAATTATTCCTTGAATGTTTAACGAATTTATCCGCTACTTTACGAAAGCACTGTATAAAAGAAGTTCCTTTCATGAGCTCTCTTCTGATATTTCATTTACTAAACTAATTTTTTTTTCAAATTTAATTGTCCCTTGCTTTCTCGCTTTTGTTTTGTTTGACACTGGTGTGTTTTTATTTTTTACACATGGTTTTATCAAAGAGCTTTTCAAAAACAAACAATTATGCAGGGCATTTTATTAAAAAAAAATCGAAATTACTCTTATATTTAGAAATGTGGGGCACCCTGTATAACATTGATACCCAGAGCGATTTTTACACTAGAAAAGTAATTCGCGTTTCTGTTAGTTACAGCAGCTGCCTGAAGTTCCGATTTTTTTAAATAGAATCGCTAATATCTCCAAACCAGTTTATAGCCCAGGCATCTACCTAAAATGTAGTCTTGATTTTTGGCACAAATGTTCCTTAGTACTCAAGTAACCCTTTAAAAGCGTCGTATCAAGGAAGCCTGGCAGCAGTTAAATAACAAGTTTTGTTCAGGAAAAGTTTCTTTCCTGTTTTTAACACGACAAAGCATCGTAAAGTAAAGTTATTCAGAATATAAATATATAAAATTTTGGCTCCATATGGCATCTAATTTCATAAAAGTAGCAAATATTTCTGAAATTTCGCATCGGGCTGTAATTTTTACATTCCAAACAACTTTTTGTAATAACACCTTTCTGAAATGTGAACAGATAGGGTTTCTTCTTCTGCATCTTGCTCGAGAAAACTACGACGCGGATATCCCAAAGAAAGTAACTTTTAATGGGTCGTTCCTAGGGCACTAAGGAACATTTATGCCAAAAATCAAAACTGTACATTATATTTTCCTTAAAATTAGTCTAATATGCCTGGGATATTCTATTTTAGCATGACTAGTATTTCAATGCAAAACTTTGAAGCTACCTAAATGTCGGACATTTAATTATTTAGAAAAAGTAAGTTTGATCTGCTATACTTTTCTGAGCCGCTCTGTAGAATCAAAAATATATAATTACGTGTACCACATCCGTATCTGCAAATTTCTATATACTTGTTTTTTATATAATTCTTACAGGTTTAGAAATACCTTCCTGGTTATTTTGTACAGTACTGTAACGTCCAGAAGTTTTTTATATTGTTTTGTACGCTCTGCATGTACTGCAGAAGTCTCAGCACCTCTGATCGCTGCTAAGCTCTAAACTTATAGAATCTACTGTCAAATTTATATTAAATATTTATCAAAATACTGGCATCTGATCTGAGTCTACCACTGAATTGAATTTATGCGAATGACGCTTTTTATTTGGAAAGGTTGCCGCTGCAGCGTCCATCAAATCAGAAACCCATCGGATATTCTGTCAATAACAAACCCGCATTTATCTATCAACACTTTAACGTAATTTATATGGGTAGAGAAACAAACGGCTAAAAGCAATCTATTCCCATACAGCAGCCAATAAACGGTTTGTGTAAATATTGGTATAAAATTCATGAAAAATTTTTTTGGAACTTGAACGTTCTTAAGCTACTGTTTCATCACAGTATAATTTACAGAATAATAGATTAGAACTGTACTAATGTTATTTGATATTTTTTCGACATTACTGTAAGATTTGTTGGAAAACAATTCATAATCGTATGCTATGTAGTCCACGCCTATTAAACTGCCTTCATAAAAGTAAATATGCAACGGCTATCATTTGCGCGAGTCCATTGAACTTTAATAAGTCCATATAGTTGTTATCACTAACTAATTGCTGTACAAACAGATAAACTAAAACGTTATAATTTCTTTATGCAACTACTTATTTCTATTTCAATGTTCCTTTAAATAATAAAATTATTTATTAGCACTATAGTAGGTTTGTAAATCGAAACCAACACCCAAATGGACTTTCAAAGTAATCACAAGATCAAAATCACCGGTTACAAGCTGGGATAAGATCCATACTAGATCACTACGGAAAACAATGTTTTCAACGAATTTTTATGGATAGTTGGCTGAGTTGATCTAGAACTTCATCACAAAATGCAATTTGACTTTCACAAAGTTATTGCTTTAACTCAAGAGTTACTTCACCAGAAACAAATTTGCAATGTTTCAAACAACTATTCATTTTTACTTCCCTCATCTAAAAGATGAAGAACGTACTGTAATCGCGAAAAAATTTCTTCAGATCTTCACATTTCAGGGTTCCTAGACGACGAAAAACAGGTTTTTTCAATTCCGTATGTCTGTCTGTCTGCTTGTTGGCGATATAACTCAAAAACTAAATTGTTAGGGGAAGACGATATTTTGCAAAAGGATTATAGGCCTACCTGGAATGAAACAGATAAAATTTTGGTCGAATATATTGCTATGTTTAAGGTTTTACTTGAATATCAACTACGCTTACGCCGTAGGTTAGAAATACTTGCTATGATTTCTCTATAATATAATAGCTTGATACGTAATAACACTTATATTTAATTAATCCGTAACTTACTGCGTTAATCCGACGCTTATCTCAGGTTACTTTCATAATTTAAAGTTAATGTAATTCGCGTTATCCAAATACACTCAAATAAATCAATCACAAGTAGGGGCAATAACATTAATTTATTAGCCAGTTAAATAAAAAAAATTAATCACATAGGCGTAAATGAAATTCATTAATAATCTGGTAACTATGTTGATTCCTATTTCTAATCAACAAATCAAATTTCCTTGGTCTTAACTTTTAGTAAAACATAATACTGTCAACAACTCCTTAGAAAGTAGCTGTTACCTTGAGTTACTCACTCTTATAATACAACAAAGACAATTGTTACATGGACAACTGTCGAAAAATTATACGGATTTTATCAATAAAAATGCATTTTTATTTAATCAAATATGTCCGAGCTCTACTTTTACGTCGATTCTGTACAGAAATTAACTTTACCGCATTGACGATTCCAATGCGAATTTACGCTTCCCATCGCATCTCAAACTCCTTCGCAGTGCTCGCAGATAGCCCGGTGGGCTGAATTCGGTCCTGATGTCCCATTGTTGACCTTGACTGCTCAGTAAAATGATTTTAAATTAAATATTTAGGCAATTAGTTCGACGACTCGATCAAACACTGTTTTAATTACCTTTTCTGAGATTCTATATCACTTCATAGTGCGTGGTAATTAACAACACGACGCTCTAAATTAACACGTTTACAACAGGTGCGTATTTAACGCCCAACAACCATTCAACCAATTAAATTCGAAGAAACTAAGACTATTTCAATACATTGTTGGCTACATTTTACTAATAGGATGTTTTTTCAGATTGCAACTGTCACTGCTCGGGCAAATGATTTAGGATTTCGGCAGAGTGTTTTCAATGAATCTCAATTCTGACTGTAATGCAACATCTTACATTGCATTATTAGGATACAATACATATTATTAAATGAATCTGTTAACTTTAATAGATCAATAAGGCTTGATCGTTTAACTTTATGTTAAATTCAAAACGTCAGCTTAACTTTAACATCGGTAATTTTTTTAAATCAAAACATCTGTATAACTGTATAGCTGTACAGATTGGTGGCGGAAAATGTGAACATAGGTAGTCCAATGTACTAGATTACAGTTTATGGGCTTTGTGTGCGTTAGACAGAAATAGACTGATATGCGATTCACATCTAGTATCTGTAGAATGAAGGTGTTTTGTTTTTGGAAAACACTGAATCCTAGAATACTACATTTGAAATCATATATATGTCTATTTCTGTCTAACGCATACAAAGCTCATAAACTGTATTCTAGCACATTGGACTACCTGTGTTCACATTTTCTGCCACCAATCTGTATAAATATATTTTTTTAATGAGCGGTCAATACATGATCAATTCCTCAGGGAGTAAGCTTTTTGCTTTAGTGAGCCCATTTATAATTAAATTAATGCATAAGCTGTTAGTTATAAAGCTTTATTTATACTTATGCGAAATCTTAACATAGAAATTTACTGGGTCAGCAACTTAAAAAAGTTAAATTCCGCGTATCTTTGCTTTAATTCAAGAAACATTAGTTCAATAAATGTAATATTTTGCACATAGCTCAAGTTGTTACCCTTGATGAAAAGGATATATTTCGGACCCAACATATACAGGACAAAAACTTAAAAAATGAAACTCTTATTATTTTGATATTATCAAAATTTTTAGCTTCAAAGCTCCCACTTGCGAAGAAAGTTCTGTGTAAAGCCCTTTATAGATTTTTATATTACCTAATCGATACATTAGATCAAACACATTCTTTTTTGGTTTTAAGTTCCAAGTAAATTGCAATTATTATATCTGCTCATATACATGTTTCAATAGTTACAGCACAAGGATTTCATTAAACAGCAAATATTTGTTAAACTATTAAGTACATGGGAATACTTACAATAAATTAATAAAAATGTATGGTCCACAGAAGTTCAAAATATGCCGTTATTGTTCCTTGCAAAATACATAATTATTTCGATATTAAATCACAAAAATTCACTTAAAAAACATATTTGTCTGTCACAAATAAGTACTGTTTTGATATTAGTGGATTATTTGTTGGTCATAAAAAGGTATTTGACTATAATATGCAAGCGTAGTTTTACAGTGAATAAAAAATATGATAGTACTAAATTTGCACTTATTGAAAGTTTCAGGTTTAAAATAGCGTAAACGTTTCAGTGATGATATTTTTATAACAGGTTACAGAATTACTGTATTCTCCGTTCTACAAATTAATCAAAAGAGAAACAAGTGAGCAGTTTTAGAATTCAGTTTCAACCACAAGGTTTATCCCAAAAGTGACAGTATTTTTACTACGTACTCATTCTCATGAAACTGTTATGTTCATACCATTTAATAGCTCAACTTGTATACAGAATTTTTGAACAGTATTATTAGTATTTAAATTTTCAATTCTTCAATAAAGTTTTTAAATTCTTTTCCACTATGATAACAAACCTTCTCGAATACATTCAGAACCACTAGTACTACCGTGCGATGGGTTAATATTATGTGTCATAATTTATATGTAACAACAATGTGTTTTGTGAGAAAATTACTGATAAACAGAATATTAATTGTAAACTATTACTATTTGGGGTTAAACCGAGCGTTTGTTCTTAAATTCGTACGGTTGGAAGCTGGTGGCTCAGCACGATCAGCACCACGACGGCAAGGCTAGCAGTCAAACCAGGAGAAGAGCCTCCGTATCGGATCCTTCTTGCGCTCTACTTTAACGCCTGCAGCAAGAGGAAAACGGCTCCGAAGGTCCAACAATACGCCGGTTCGAAATCGTCTGAGGTGGTGGCCGTGGACGCGATAATTGAACAACTGCAGCACCTGCCTCCTATCGGCTTTTTGGCCCAAAAATGCTTGGGTCTCTAGCGCTAGTTAACCGGCACTAATTGTCTGGAAAACTCCAGGCCATGTGTGACGACTCGTGGTCGCATTCAAAAAACGTAGGAAATAAACTTCCTTAGCGTGAGCTTGGGGGGCATCAGAACCACTTAATCGTGCAGGCTAGCATTTCGCCATCAAACTAAACTAACAGCAGCCTTAATACAAACCCACCAAAGCTCCATGGCCCAATTTTTACAAATTAACTAATTTTAAACCCGTTCTAATTGTGTGTGTGTGTATTTTAAAGTGTTATTATACTATTCAGTAGTACTTAATGTGCTTCTAATGTTAAGAAAATGCGGCTTCACCACCTCCTTCATAATTTTAAAATATAAATTTTCCATCAAGACATGTTAACAGCGTTAAAGTTATGCACTAGCATTTTTCGGTCATTGATAACGGAATAAAATAGTTCTGAAACTGTCTGATCAAGATACAATGTGGTTTTAATTTCCTATAACCAGTCAACATCGTAAACTCTTCTGTAACCAAACGAGCTGTAAAGAGTTTTTATATTATACAGGGTGTCTCAAAAAGAATGGGACACCGATTAGTCATAGATTCCTTACGTCATAATAAATCGATTAAACCTAATATACCTTAGTACAAAGTCCCTTCTGTAAGAAGTTATAGGGCCTTGAAGTTTAATTTTTTATTTTTTATTTTTTTGTTAATTTGCACAAATGTACAGATTTCGATTTGAATTTTGGTATACGTACTTACTATTATATACTGAACTAATAGGAAAAATTTCATAAACTAGACTTGACTGTAAAGGGCACTTTACCTAACTTTTAAAACTTCTTTTACCTCTAACTTTGTTATCGGTAACATTTTTTGCAATTTTAGGTTATTATCTGAAAGATAATTAAAATGCACAAAAATAATGTACTCTTAGTTCATAAGCGTAAGAGCAACCGTTTACCTTAAAATGCCCATCAAAGGTTTTTGGTTGACATGAAGACGTGCAATTATCAAGTAGGCATGATCACAAAAACAATATGTAATGATTGTAATCTAGTAAACAACAACAAGAAATCAAATAATGACGTTGGTGACATCAGTTTTTTGTTTTTTGTGCTTACGAAAATGCTGCAACATAACGAACCTTTCAGCATTGGAGAATTCGTTATGTAGCGGCATTTTCTTAAACATAAGAGAACAAATTCTTATGTCACTAATATCATTAATTGATTTATCATTGTTTTTTACTAGATGACCATTGTTTTTGTAATCATGCCTACTCGATAATTACATGTCTTAGTGGCAACCAAAAACCTTTGATGGGCATTTTAAGGTAAACGGTTGCTCTTACGCTTATGAACTAAGAGTACATTATTTTTGTGCATTTTAATTCTCTTTCAGATAATAACCTAAAATTTCAAAAAATGTTACCGATAACGAAGTTAGAGCTAAAAGAAGTTTTGAAAGTTAGGTAAAGTGGCCTTTACAGTCAAGTCTAGTTTATGAATTTTTTCCTATTATTGCAGTATATAATAGTAAGTATGTATACCAAAATTCAAATCGAAATCTCTATATTTGTGTAAATTAACAAAAAAATAAAAAATAAAAAATTTAACTTCAAGGTCCTATAACTTCTTACAGAAGGGACTTTGTACTAAGGTATATTAGTTTTAATCGATTTATTATGACGTAAGGAATCTATGGTTAATCGGTGTCCCATTCTTTTTGAGACACCCTGTATATATATATTGATATCGCCTGCTCTATAATTGTCTATTTACTAATTTAATTTAATTATATTGTTTTTATAAGTTAGAGCCAAAATCCATCCAAATACACAATTCACTGTATAATATTTTACGGTGTTCGAACTTTGCCTGTCATTAAATTACTGGGCTGGTTAAAATATGAAATGTTCTGATTTAATGCACAAAGTAAATGGTTGTAGACCCCTCTTTATATTTTATTCAACTGCAATTAATGAGAAAAACGCTAGCTCTCAGTAGAATACAAGCTCTTTAATCTCAGGGTGAGTTCCGAAGTCGACTGTATTTTAAAAGTGATCTGAAATGGTACTATACACAGTCAGTAGTTTAACTAAGCGGTAGCTCAAGGTCCACAAATCTGTCAAATCACAAATCCGTTGATTAGTGCAAACAGCGGTGCTTTGAAAGTTAAAATACTCGTAAAATATGAGAATTCGCAAGGTAATTATTCAAAATTTCGCGCTTGGCGACAAATAACAACTTTTGTTTCTAGCAGTTACATATCTCGTGACGTCAGACAGACGCCGTCCAATTTTTGGCAATTGTTTCTGGTCGCTTCCTCCACAGCTTCAACTTCCGCCAAACCACGGATCTTACTGACGCCGGGCTAATTACTTAAAATGCGGCTTACCTAGAGCCTTGGAAAGGATATCCTCTTCTTTAACAAGGTTTGATGTCATATGCACTTCGTTTTCCGGACGCTGGCACTAATTCGTTTAAGCTAAATCGTACCTTATAAAAATTCGTTAGACTGCATCGCCTCTTCTGGAAATGACGCCGTTGGATTTTTTCCGTTATTCTTGATTCCCTTGCTGCCAAATCTGCTGGAGACATTCTTGCAGACCTGGACTCTGCCGTAGACTGCTGATCTCTTGGCTCCGATGCTCCTCTTGGCCGTAGTCGAAGCTCGCAAAACGGAGTTAATCGGCCCCGATATCCACTTATTTGAGACTATGGAGTTTGGATGTTTTTTGTTATAGAACTTGTTGAAAATACACCCACTTGTACACTGGCACTTGGGAAATAAACTGGTATACTTTTTATAGATTGGAAAACACTTTTATTATCAAAATTGTATAAAAATATGGAGCACAAATTTCAACAAACAGTCAAGTAAGTAATTTTCAATTGTTCTCCGTTAATAAACAAAAACGAATCTAGTTGCTATAAGACAATATTAACGGAAATTCTGTTTGATAACTTAAACTACAAAATGGAAATAAATTTGATTATATAATTCTATTTTATATTTTTCTTATAATCTAAGTTATTGTCTTTTCTTACATCTAAAATTATTTCGGTAGCGCAGCGCACACACACCTTTAATTTTAACCATTGCTCTGCTTTTGCACTAATTGTAATTTCAAATGCACTGATTCATCCGAGTCCACCACTTCTCATTTGCTTCGTTCATGTCCTGCTGCCTGCTTCTCAAATTGCTCTTTTGCAATGTCCTGTTATTTGACTTTCTATACCTTTTAGATTCATAATAAATTTCACTTTTATTGACATTTAATAAAAAACTACGCCTCTTTTAACCTGCACATAGCAAACCTTTTTGTGTCTATTAATTTCTTTCGGTTCAGCTTTCTATTATGCACAAACCTATTATTTTTATTTATTTAAAAGAAAATTTTGACCCCTGTGAAAACCAGCTCTGCCTTCTGCGTTTCTTACTCAACTACTTTATTACTTCTCGCATCTCATTATCAATGCATTTACTGTTTGAATTTTTAGTTTAACATTGCAGCTACATAAAACACCCCAACTCTGTGCTTATTGAATTGGTCCATTATGTTGCACTGCTATCGAGTCGAGTCGTGGGCTTTATACCATTACAATATACAGTGTGGTCCATTAAGTGTGCAACAAATGGGACATTTTTTTTATTAGTTGTACAACCGAAATTTAAATACTGCCACAAGTTAGTGCAAGTTTGATAACCATATCAGGTGCATTTAGAATGGCTCCAAGTCAAACAGCATACAGAACAGGACAAAAAATATGAAATACGTTCAAGAATAAAGTTACCTCTTTTAAAAGAATATGACAAAATTTTATTAAGAGAAGTTATTTAGAATCACAAGTTATGTTCAAATATAAAGTCAGGGGCTCCTATTCCAATTCTTATTCTTTTCTGGAAAATTTTGTATTAGCCCCGTATTTTCATAAGAATTTGAAATAAAATTGTAGGCTTTAATTGTGAGTTTTTTCACGTCTAAATTATTATTAGTAAAGCATTTGCTCGTTAAAAAGAATATTTTCGAAATTCTAAAGTTCTGTTAACAATCGTTGCAACAAACATGAAGTGAAGGGTTACCTAAAAAATAAAAATCCAAGTAAATTTTACAAATATGCTTCAAGTTGCTAAAAATTATTTAAAAGTGATGTGGTTGAGGCTTGTTTAAATACATATAAAATCAGAATAATAAAAATATGTATCATAAGGGGGTAATACAAAATTTTCCAAAAAAGAATAAAAGCTTGAATAGGAGGCCGTGATTTTGTATTTGGGCATAATTTTTTATTCTAAACAACTTTCCTCAAGAACATTTTGCTATATTTTTGGAAATAAAGGGGGGCTTTATTCTTTCACCATATTTTTTTGTCCGGCCCTGTATGCTGTTTGACTTGAAGCCATTCTAAGGGCATCTGATATGGTTATCAAACATGCACTAACTTTTGGCGATATTTAAATTTCGGTTGTACAACTAATAAAAAAATGTCCCATTTGTTGCACACTTAATGGACCACACTGTATATATAGCACATTCTATATTTTTGTACACCCTCCATTTAGAATTACCAGAACTAACTTTAGTGATATAGAAATTATAGCAATTTTTTAGAAGATCTAATTCCTTAGTTGTTAGTTAATATTTGAATAAGAGGTTTTTTTATGGTTATTCTAAAGTTTTGGCAGGCTGAGTTAAGCTATTTTAGTGTTGAATGTTATGTATAAACTAGCTTTTACCCGCGACTTCGTTCGCGCGAGGTTCGTTATTTGTGTATTAAATAATGTTCCGCCCCGCCCCGCCCCGTCTCGACCCTTCCCGTCCCGTCCCGCCCCTTTCCCTCCCGTCCAGTCACGTCCCTTCCCGTCCCGTCCCGCCCCTCCTCTTCCATCCCATCCCCTCCCCTTCCATCCCATCTTTTTCCTTCCCTTTCCGTCCCGTCCGTCCCGCCCCGCCCCGCCCCGTCCCGCTTTGCCCCGTCCCGTCCCGTCCCGTTCCGTTCCTTCCCTTCCCGTCCAGTCCCGTCCCGCTCAGTCTAGTCCCGTCCAGTCCGTCCCGTTCCGTCCAGTCTAGTCCCGTCCCGTCCCGTTTCTTCCCTTATGTCATGTTCACCGTCTTGGACTTAAAAATAAATGCCATTTTCGCAATCAACGTCCCAATAAACCTCAATAACGACACCCATATCGATTTTTAGGCTTACTTACCCCATTTCACCCCCTAAGGGGTTGATTTTCGGAAAATCACGAAATACGAGTTTACTTATTTATTTTTAGGAGTACTCCTACGAAGTTTCAAGTCGAAATGTCTATTTAATATTATTTTTCCATACAAAATTGGAACCCCCATTTTACCCCTTTAGGGGTTGAATTTCGAAATATCCTTCCTTATTCCTTGTATACATCATAAAGGGAACCTCTGTGCAAAATTTCAGCTTTCTAGGTCCAAGGGTTTGGGCTGGGCGTTGATGAGTCAGTCAGTCAGTCAGGACTTTTAGAAATATATATAAGATAAATATTTTTAACAATCGTTTAAATTCAATTAATGTTGAAATATTTTAGTAATTTTCCCAACTCTAGATTCTACCATGTTCTTGTAGTACTAGATGCATAGAATTCTAGCAAAACTATAATCGCCTAGTAGGTCTAGTACCTTTTTCAAAGCTACTTATTTCAATACATTTGGTATTCACCGACTGCTGCCAGTCTCATCAAGCATGTTTAGTGGTTATTTTTAACATATTTAAAGTAGCATTATTTATATGCACAGTACATGTATACAGCGCAATAAAATAGCATCTTAACCTCAGTGTGTTTTACGTTAAGAAGTAATTCATATGTATTATGGCGGCTGCATTTAAAATTTATGACGAAATAGTGTTTTGCTTCGTGTCAGCGGCGTTTTTCTTTGTACTGCCTTGTCCAGCGGTAGAAAGGAAAGCATAATTCATGTCCTGACAGAACACACATGCCTTCCGCTAATGAAGTACGTTCAGCCACGTAAGCACTAGATTTACTGTTCATAGCTTTACCATATAGGAACAACTATGGCAGTTAGCCATTAATTAAAGCTAAACAAAAATTTTAATTAGAATTTCAGAACGGCTTAACATTTATATTCTACTTTTATAAAATATAAACAGAGTATAAATTCAGCGAGAATGTCTTCATTTAAGGAACTTATTGCCGTTGTTTATAACCTAATGCAGAAGAAAAATAATAAAAGCGCGTAATTTATGAGACGGCGGGAAAAAGTAAAATAGTATTCTTGTAAAACTCTGTGCCAAAAAGATGGATGTTTGAACTTGCATCTTGAACCTCCGAGGAAATAAATTTAGCTTGGAGATGAATAGCTCCGTGGGCGTCCGGGTTTGGCTGCCTGTCTTCTATCGGGGTTGAAGATTTCTCAATTTGCCACCGCGAATTCATCACTGTACCAGTTCATTTAAATTCGTTACGCCCGATAAAATATATGTTATGCATCGTGATGTTAATTTATACACACCGCGTCAAAATAACTCATCGCGACACCGAAGTAACTTGGCTATAATCGGAGAAAGGCTAGATACATGCAGCTTTTTATTGCTGAATTATACACCCTGTTTTGAAATGTAGATATAAGAAATAGCAAATGTATTGCATATGCTTACGCGGTTGAAGGCACACAGTGTAATTTTTTTGCTATAAACCATTACTACTACAATAAATAATTAAAGCAACATATTCACAACTGGCTTTAGAGGCTAGTACAGAATGTATGTCACAGTGTTGGTTGAGTCGAAAAATGAATAACACAAAACTACCTTTCATCGAGAAAACTTTGAAATGGACATAACGCGTTGCTTTAATAAAAAATTCTGCAGTAGTCAGGGTTAGCAAAAAAAAACAAAAAATATGGTTTTATTTGTTAAAACCGTTTTTTAAACATATTTTTGTAAAAAATACGTTTTTTTATTTAAAACATTGTTTTTAATTCTGGTAATTGTGGTAACCTACTTGTATTTAGTAGGTAGCTCATATAATTGGGAAAATGTTTTGTAAAACTGAATCACTATTATAAATAAATGCAGCAAAAATATTAGTTTGAATTCAACTTTCAGTTACTGTTCGCATTTGTGGCTGGTCGCACAATGTTTTTCTCATACTTTTAAGTGAAACAGTATTTTAAAATGTATTAAGAAATACTAAAATGTTTTATCAAAAATTGATCCGAATCATGACTGAAAAGAGACTAAAACCTCTTTTTTATTTATACAAATAAAATCATACAAAAATAAATGCGTTAGAGCAAACGTGATACCGGCCATAAAATCCCTTTTGATAAAACTTCTGTTATCTGCAAATCCCCATTCAACTTTAGCAGAAAGATTCCCTTCATGTGGAAAGCGCTAATTTCTATACCCTGCCCACCACCACGCCACCTGCTTATAAATTTGCTTTCCTCCTTGCGAACGTTAGAAGAGTTTCGCCTCTGGTGTGGTTTACACATTGAGTTACCATGATCTTTTGCTTATTTCATCATGAAGCATCTTATGAAGGTGATCGAAAAGTTGAGTTTTTCAATAACGACGCATTTCATTCAATCTCGGAAGTCGTTCATTACATAATGTAAAATTTGTTTCATGGCGGATTAAGAGCAATCTTAATAAAGTAACTTTCAGTTTAGTGATATAGTTACATACTGTAGTTTCTTCTTCAGCTGGAATCAAACGATTATTTTCTTCTTTTGGGATAGTTTACTCGAAACTAAAAAATCGACTAGGGACCGAAATAGCATGAAAACTAGTTAGACTTTTTAAAACTCTTAATAAAAATAGCCCTTCTCTTGAGGAGGTAGAAGAGAAGTGTTTTTATTTATTTTGTTTTTGCTTTTGCAGTGCTTTTTCTAATACGCCGAATTCTACTACTGTGAAACTACGTTAAAATACACAATTATATACTATCTACTGTATCGCTTTATTTTTATTTTTAATTAAATTTAGGACACAACCCATTCATTCTGAGACTGTGCAGTATAACACAGACATGTTAAAATAATAATAAAGCCGTTATTAAAAAATGTTTTGTATTAGTAGTAGTAGAAGTTAACTACAAGTAAATATGGTTACCTGAAAACGTCACGAAAGTCAAACTTTCAAGGCTACTTTGTATGTTGTGCATTGCCAATTTGCAATTGTTTTTGCTTTTTAATTTCAGGAACTACCTACTTAAATTTCTGTCAAAATTACCTTAGAAGCACAGTAACTGTAAAAACTGTTATTTTAATATAATTTTTTGTTTCAGTTACTTGTAGCTGAAGTAGGTAGAGTTAGTATTTTCTATTATTCAGCAGCATTGTTATTTAAAAAAATATAAAAAACAGATTTTTGCAGTTCCAATTGCATAATATTCACCGAGATTTTGAGAAGCACGTTCTAATTGTAATCTTACAAGAAGAAATCTCTAGCCGAATATTTTAAAATACAATTCATTTTGTCAGACATTTTCTTTTTTTTTGTTATGCGGCGCATTTAAATATTTTAGAAAGTTGTTCGTCGAAGCGCACCAGAAAACATTTTCCGTTTTAGTTGAGTGGTCTAACCGCGTGTCGACATGCTAAATTCTAGAAAGCACACGTGGTCGTCTAGACAATGTAACTTCTCAACAAATTTAAGTTTTTACGCTATGAGAGCGATGAGTGAATTGGGTATAAAAAGAAGTGGCTTAACTCGAAGTCGTAAGCAAAAAAGGGAGGGAGTAGCCGAAGCGCGGGATTATTAACTACTTTAGTGTCAGTTGTGTGCTGCACTTAGAACTAAACAGACGTAACGAAAGAACTGGCAATGGACCGGGCTGTCAAGATTTTTTCAACATGCTGTTGGAAGCTATTGTTGATATAGCTTATATTAGGCCTTATAGGCCCATAGCTTGTTGGACTATTGTCCTCCATTCCTTTCTGTCCTTTGCTTTTTCTGCCCAGTTTCTTACTCCTATCTTCTCCAGGTCTTCCCTTACTGCCTCCAACCATCTTTTTCTAGGTCTTCCTCTCCTTCGTGTGCTTTCTAAGCCTCCACGCAGTACGATTTTTGTGGTTCTTTCTTGTGCTAACCTTTCGATGTGTCCCAGCCATCTCACCCTTTGTGCTTTGATTACCCCTATGATACTCGGTTCTCCATACAGTTGTCTGACCTCCTCGTTGGTTCTCCTTTCCCATGTTTCTCCTACTCTTCTTCCTCCATAGATCCTTCGTAGTATTTTTCTCTCCCATACCTCGAGTCTATTCTGGTCTGCTTTGTTCATCACCCACGTCTCGCACGCATACGTTACCGTCGTCGTATTACTGTTCTGTATACTCTAACTTTAGTCCCCCGCGTCACGTTTTTTGCTCGTATCACATCATTTAGAGCGCCCGCACATCTGTCACCTTTCACTATTCTTGCCCCGATTTCCTTACTACCGTCACTATTTTCTGTTATTAACGTGCCAAGAAACACAATACTTTCTACGTTTTCGATTTCTATTTCACGGTTATCCCCTAGTCTTATTTTTATGTTTTGTCTGTGTCCATTTCTTTCTTCTGTTCTTCCCATTTCCATGAACTTTGTTTTCTGCTCATTTATTGTCAGTCCCATCCCTCTTGCAGCTTTTTCTAACTTACTTGCTATTCTACACAGTTCTTTTTTTGATCTCGCTAGCAGTGTAATGTCGTCCGCGTATGCTAGACATTGGTGGCTCTTGTTGTATATAGTTCCCTTTTCGTTTATTTTGCTTTCCCTTATTATTTTTTCCAAAACCAAACCGAAGGGGACCGTTGAAAGAGGGTCTCCTTGTCGTAAACCTTTTTTTATTTTAAACTCTTCTGACATCAATCCATTTATTTTCACTTTGTTTTCTGTGCCGTGTAGTGTCATTCTCACCAGGTTTATCAGTTTTTTTGGTATTCCTAGCACCTTCATTGCATTGTACAATTGTTCCCTGTCCACTGAGTCGTATGCCTGCTTAAAGTCTATGAACAGGGCGTAAATGTTTAACTTGTGCTCATAGCAGTTGGCTTGTACTTGTTTTAGGGTGAAAATTTGGTCCATCACTGACCTGTTATTTCGGAAGCCGCATTGGTATTCGCCTATAATCTTCTCAGCGTATCCGTTCAGACGTTCTTTTATTAATGTTGCCAGTATCTTATACGTAGTGTCCAATAAGGCTATCCCCCTGTAGTTGCTGCACTCTGTCTTGTCCCCTTTCTTATGTATTGGTATTAATACTGCTCTGGTCCAGCTTTCTGGCATAGTCTCTGTTTCCCATATTTCTCGTATTATTTCGTTAATTCTGTTGCATATTTCCTCACCTCCGTACTTGATTAATTCTCCTCTTACTTCGTTTTCGCCCGGACTTTTGTAATTTTTTAATCGATTAATCACTTTTTTTACTTCTTCCATTGTCGGTGCTTCCTTTTCTGCTCCTGCTACTTCTTCCCTGACAGTTTCTCCTTCACGAACCCTTTCCTTTTCTTCCGTCCGCATCCCTTGATCATTCAACATCTCCTTGAAATATTCTCTCCATCTTTCTATTATTTCCTTCTCTCCTCCTATCAGATTTCCATCTTTATCTTTGCAGTACACTGTTTTCCTTTGAATCCCTTTTTTCTCTTTTTTTACTTCCTGGTAAAAATTCCGTATTTCCTTGTTGATGTATTTTTCTTCCAGGACTTGTATTTCTTTTTCTCTGTGTCTCCGTTTCGCTTGTCTTAGAATGCTCTTTGTTCTTCTCCTTTGTTCCCGATATTTTCTCTTACTTTCTTCGGTATTTAATTTTATCATTGTTTCTCTGGCAAGGTTTCTTTCATTCAATGCTGTTGTACACTCTGCGTTGAACCACTCTTCCTTCTTATTTGTTTTCTTCCCAGTTAGAAGTTTCTGGGCTGATTCCAGCATTATATCTTGTAGTTGTTTCCATTTTGCGTCCAGGTTTCTTTTCTCGTCCACTTTTTTAAATCTGTTCTCTATTTGTCGTTGGTACTTCTCTTGTACGTCTTCTTCCAGTAGGTTCATCGCATTATAGGTCTTCCTTTTCGTTTTGGTCCTTACTCTTGCCTCTTTTATTTGTTGTTTTATTTGCATTCCTACTAAAAAGTGGTCTGAGTCTGCGTCAGCTCCTCTGTAGCTTCTGATGTTTGTTATACTCTTTGCATGTTGTGTTTGGATTAATACATGGTCGATCTGATTTACTATTTGCCCATTCGGTGTTGTCCATGTGCCCTTGTATATGTTTTTATGCTGAAACTGTGTGCTCCTTATCCTCATATTTTTTTCTGTCGCAAAACCTATTAGTCTTCTCCCGTTCTCATTTGTTACTTCATGTTTACTATATCTGCCTATTGTTGGCATGTAAATCTCCTCTCTTCCTATCTTTGCGTTGCAGTCTCCCAATATTATTTTTATGTCGTAACCTGGCATGTTTTGGTACTCATTGTCCATCATCTCATAGTAGCAATCCTTTTCTTCATCATCTTTTTCCTCTGTCGGTGCATGTATATTTAGTAAACTCAACATCCTGTGTTCTCCCTTGATTCTTAGGTAGCTCATTCTGTCAGTTATGGGCGTGAACTTTATTATATTATTCCTGAAAGTTTTACTGACCAGAAATCCCGTTCCTAATCTCCTGTTCTGCCCGCCGCTGTTAAACAATGTATAGCCATCTATATCTCTAATCTCGTTATCTTTTTGCTTCGTCTCTTGTAATGCTATTACATCTATTTTATATTTCATCATTTCTCTTACTAAGTTTTTCAGTGCTCCTGCTTCGTATGTTCCTCTTACGTTCCATGTTGCGATTCTAATTGTTTTGTGTTTCTTTTTTTGGTTTGGTAATGCTTTGTTGTACTGTCTCGTCCTCATATGTCTTTCTTTCTCCTCACACTGTGTATCTTTGGCGAAATTTGATTCTTGTTCATTCCATTTTGCTGTTTCCTGGTTTTGATTTTCCTTGATCATAGCCTTTTTCATTGCCTGGTTCATTATTACACCTATTCTGTCCTTGTTCTCTTTTGTGGATTTTAGCAGTTTTTTTGCTCTGTTCTCTGCCTCTCCACTCTTGTTACTCCTTGCTCTGCTGTGTTCCATTTATATTCTTCATCGTTTATCTTTATTTTTTTATAGCCTACTTTAACTGTGTTTCCTTTAGCTCTTTCTTCCTTCGCGATATCTCTGATCTCTTTTTGGATGCTTCTCTCTTCTCTTGTTAGGTCGTCATCTATATACACCTTTGTGGTCCTCAGATTTTTGCAGTTCCAATTGCATAATATTCACCGAGATTTTGAGAAGCACGTTCTAATTGTAATCTTACAAGAAGAAATCTCTAGCCGAATATTTTAAAATACAATTCATTTTGTCAGACATTTTCTTTTTTTTTGTTATGCGGCGCATTTAAATATTTTAGAAAGTTGTTCGTCGAAGCGCACCAGAAAACATTTTCCGTTTTAGTTGAGTGGTCTAACCGCGTGTCGACATGCTAAATTCTAGAAAGCACACGTGGTCGTCTAGACAATGTAACTTCTCAACAAATTTAAGTTTTTACGCTATGAGAGCGATGAGTGAATTGGGTATAAAAAGAAGTGGCTTAACTCGAAGTCGTAAGCAAAAAAGGGAGGGAGTAGCCGAAGCGCGGGATTATTAACTACTTTAGTGTCAGTTGTGTGCTGCACTTAGAACTAAACAGACGTAACGAAAGAACTGGCAATGGACCGGGCTGTCAAGATTTTTTCAACATGCTGTTGGAAGCTATTGTGCGAGTGAAATCTACGATTAGCATTAGCCGATTTCCATGCTATTGTATTGTAGTCCTGATTTAAATTACGCCTCGCTTCAGTTTTCTTTAATTATTACAATGAAAGTACGGTTTTCATCGCTTCAGCAAATTGAAACAATGGTCTTTAAGTTTATAAAACCCGGGAGCTCGACGCCGCTTTGTGTTGCTAGAACTGCTTCATAAATCGCTTGAGGACAGGAACTCTACGCTTTTGTCTGCATCTGTTCAACTCCAGGTCATCAAGACAGCTGTAATTTGGATCTCGTATATCAGTAGAGGCCGATTGAAGGACAACAACCTTCGTCCCCTGTTGCAACCTCTTTGAGATCAACTTTGTCGGCTTAAGGTACCTGTACCTCTATACTGTGTCACCGAATTGTGGGTTGGTTGTCTCCAGTGAAGTGTATATATTAGGGAGCGCTCGCTTGAGCTGTAATAGCTTTATATTAACGTCATAGTCTGTTGTTTTGCATTTTGTGCCGCTTTTAGCTCTGTCATATGAGTCAGTTTGAATTCACAATACCAGTATCATGTTGTGTGAATATTATTGGTTTATACGAGTATAAGTAGTTTTACTTTGTGTGCAGAATTTTGTACAACCGAGGCTAGCTGTTTTGATGTCAAGTTCTCTCTTTCTTTCTCTCTTTATTTAGAAGAATCCCTTCTCTATTATATTATATTTATTCTATGATGTTTATTCGTCCTATTTTTAAGTGTTTGACCATAGAATGACGGAGCTTCAATTTTATAAATTGGTTTATGTATCTCCTACTGTGACCATTTATATTCATGCAGCTTTGGTCATTTTAAAGTGCGATAAGTCTCATTTATTAAGCTGCATATTTGTTTCTTTTAATGTAAGATAATTTTCTTAAGTAGTAAGGAAACACGCCCTTTAGGCACCCTAAATTCGAAAGTTGTGAATTATGAAGCAAGTGTAAGAGAAAGTTGAACTCACACAGTTGAAGCAATTCGGTTCTCAGTACAGCTACGTGTTGAATGTTCCCGGGGAACCCAAGCAATCATCCAAATTTTCACTGTTCTAAAACAGGACGAGATTTCGCAAGTAACGTGAACCACACCCTCCCGGAGAGCAAACTGCAGACGATCGCGGCTTAATACCGCTGCCTCCCAACGCAAATCAGCCTGTGGTAAGTGCGATTCGGTGTTGTAAAATTCCGATCATACCTTAACAATTTACTTGTAGATGGTGCACCCGATCAACATTTATTTGGTTAGTATTTGGTAATAAGTATAATTGAAACCTGCAAGTTATTTAATACTATAACGGCCGTGGCTCTTGTATATACATAGAAGTACAGGGTGGGCAAATTTGGATGCTTTCATAGGGAAGCTCGATAACTATAAGAACTGTAAAATGGATCCCCCATTATCGACCTCTCTTTTGAAGAAAAGTTTAATTATGAAAATCGAAACTGGCTATTATCTTTTATTTTCAAGTTATACGATAGTTCGAGTTTTCGACTTTTTGTTTTATGGCTATATATGAAAATAGAGAAAATTAATGTTTACGTTATTCAGGCACTTTTTGGTGGAAATACAGTGGCGCAGTCAGTTTTTCAAAAAATGTTTTGAATTTCGAGTTATATCATAAAGTTGTAATTTTTTATATAGAACTGATAGCTGGCTATGCCATCAAGACAAAGAGGATTTTCCCCATTTTAGTAATATATGTCTTGTGGGAGCGATTTATTAATTTTTATTACATTATAGTAAAAACTCACAATTTTCACAAAGTAGTTTTTAATATTTTTTGCTTTTCTGGCTGAAAGCTTGTGTCATTTAGAATATACCTGACTACAAACGTATCTGTCATTGCATTGCTACAATACCGACTGTTTGATTGACAAAATTAATAACGTTTGATTGTTGTTTATAATATTACACAGTGTGGACATATATGGAAAATTGTTTTATTATCCATTTATCAGAATATTTTATTCTTAATAAAAGTTACTGCCTCTTCTCAAACTAAAAATGCACTTGCCAAAGGTTAAATATTTTCTTTCGTATACGAGGCAGGTGCGAAAATATAAAAATGGCTCAATAATAAATTAGCCTTATCTTTGAAAATACACAAAAATATTATTTGAATATACATATTTGTTGTATAAAATGTTGTAAAACATTTTAATTAAAAACTGTAATTGTTTTACATTTATGTTGATGGTCTGATCGTTTGTTATTAAATTTTTTGAAGAAACCTGTTTTTTACCATAGACAAAAAAATAGATTTTTGCCACTAATTTCGATTAACGTAATTTTCTGGTTCATAAGATGCTGAGTGAGCGAAATTCAAGTTCGGCAATACATACTTACTGTATCCGATAATAACTTTGAAGTATCCCATTTGTTTGATTCACACAGATGCGTGCATCAAAACCTTTTTGATTATAATTAATCACGTAATTCAAGTCATAACTGGTCTATCTCATTCAAAGGTCGTGGTAAAGTCAAATTTGCATCTTGCCGTATTTGTTTGCCTCTGTTAATATTGGAAAGGAATTTGTAAGCTTCCCTTAATGGCTTTTAAGCGGATGGATACATTTTCTACTAGAACTTAAGCTGACTTAGCATATTTGGGAATCATGGGTTTATGGATTTCGTTCAATTGCCTCATTGAGAGAGATTAGCATTAAGGTTTCTTAGAATAAGCATTTTTCCTAAATAACGTGCGACGCTCCGATTGGCTACGCAGGATCGCCTCAGCCAATAGTGTTTGAGCTTGCCCCTCCTTGAATTTGCGAGTTCGGCTAGTTGTAAATTCAGAGTTAGTTAGATTCAGAACCTCGAGGAAGCAAGTTCAGCTATGCTTTGTGCTAGTTTGCGTTTCGGTCTAACTCCCTGGTAAAGACGTTTCCAGGTTGTTTTGTGTTACGGTTACGCGCAATTCGCTATTTTCGCGTGGCCAATCCAAGCGTGTCACAACAGTTGAAGCTTTTGTAAAAAACCATCGGTCCATCAGTGACGTTTGTAATCGTTGTTACTCAATATACTCGTGTTTGTTAAGTCTTGTTTCACTCCAACAACTAACTGAACCCAAGTTAGGGTTATTAAGTGGCAGTTCCCGGCAATCCCATTGAACCGGAATTCGCAGTGGATTAATTGGGGGCCCCATTCGTGGAAGCCTCTTATCAAGTTAATCATACAAAAAACATTGGTCCTTCGAGCCGGATTTGGAAGAAGCTAAAAAACGCGAGTGTACAAGTTTCCAGTAGCTGGTGGATGCAATCGCTCCAACATCATTTCGTCGGAGAGCGTCAAGAAGCTTCGCCAACACCAGGAAATTCAACCATCGAGAGCTTACACCGAGTCCAGGTCCCACGTCAAGCGGCAGCGATCGGCAGCGGGTTGGTTTTCTGTTCGTCAAGAAGTTACTGCGTTCTCAAATCAAAAGTAAGTCCTTTTCCATTACACCTTCGTTTAGTGTTGTTTTTTGCTTGTGTCAGTCATGGTGGAAACTCGTTCGGCATCAGCGGTCATGTCGGAAACTCGTGCTTTAACCACTCGTTGCAAATTCATAAAAGCCAAAGTAGATCGTTTCGAAACTCTATTTCATAGAATTTCTTCGTCCAGCCCCGTGAAGGCTCACGACGTCGGCAGCTTGTCAAAAGAGTTTAGTTGTTTCCAAAATTTGTTGGATGAGTATGAGAAGTCAATGGAGGGCCTAATGGAGGCCGACGCTGAACACTTTGATGAACTTTTCAATGAATTCGACTCTTTTATGACTCATTTTAGCGAGATTAGTAGCACAGTCGAGGAATTCTTATCAAAAAATAAGATCAGTCCGGGTATAAAACCGAATCTAGGTCAAAATTCTTTGCAAAGTGGCCCTTCAGGAGAGCTCGCTGGATTAAGATTACCACCCTTAGATTTGCCTTCATTTTCGGGGAAATTCGAGAATTGGGTTCAATTTCATGACTCCTTTACGTCGCTTATTCATAACAACGCTAATTTGACCAACGTTCAGAAATTTTACTATTTGATTTCTTCCCTTAAGGGAGAAGCTGCTAGTTCAATCTCGTCGTTAAAAGTTACCAACGATAACTATACCATTGCTTGGGACATCCTAGTCAAGCGCTTTGAAAATAAGAAACTGATAGTAAAATCAAACATAAATGCGTTATTCAGTTTAGAGAGCGTAAAAAAGGATTCACATTCGTCTGTTCAAAGGCTGCTCGATAGTGTAGTTAGAATTTTGGAAATTTTAAAGGCGTACGGGGAACCCACAGTCGACACCATACTAATACATATCATAGTTTCGAAGCTCAGCTCAGCAATGCAGACTGACTGGGAATTATACAAACATACCGGACAATTTCCTACTTTGCGAGAGTTGTTAGATTTTTTAGAAAGCAAAAGTCACTTATTAGGTTCGCTGGAAGCTGCGAAAATAGGTTCGAGTTTGGGAAATCAGGGATCCGAGCAAAAAAGTCATGCACGCGCTCATGTAGCCAGAGAGCAAGGTAATCACTCATGTGACTTTTGCAAAAATAGTAATCATTCGATTAGCGCTTGCGAATCATTTTCAAAATTGTCGGTAAACGCTCGTATCGAAGAGGCGCGTCGTTTGAAACTATGCAACAATTGTCTCAAGCCCGGCCATTTCGTGGTAAAATGCACTTCGTCGAGATGTCGCGTATGCAGAAAAAAGCACCATACTTTACTGTGTTTGCGTCCAAAGCGCGACGCGCACGAAAATATTCCGTCGCCGCGTCCTGGACCTCCAGAAACCAGCAGCTACGCACGGGAGGTCGGGGCCGTCGCCCCGAGCGAGGCACCCGTCGCATCCGTTTCAGCAGCTTGTAGCCGTCCTGCAATCGCGGCGCCAGCGCAAGTTTTATTGTCCACGGTTAGCGTATTCGTAGAAGGATCCTCCGGGTCATTTTCCCGGGCAAAAGCTCTTTTGGACCCCGGATCCCAACTTAACTTAGTTAGCGCCGACTTGTGTCAAAATTTGAAGATTGCGAAACGAGGTAATATCACCTCACTGTCGGGTGTTGGTGCCAGGGCTCTGAACGCTGAATTCAGAGCAAACGTTCGAATCCGCTCCCGCAACGGGAAATACGAGGACATTTTGAGCTGTGTTGTGTTAGACAAAATTACGGACCCTCTGCCGGTCCTTGCTTTCTCGTTGAGGGATTTGAAGATCCCACCAAACATTGTGCTAGCCGATTCAGATTGTAATACACCGGGAAAGATTGATCTTTTATTAGGCGCGAATGTCTTTTGGCAAGTGCTCTGTCAGGGACAGGTGAAATTGGGCCCAGAGAAGCCATTCTTAACAAAAACTCTTTTTGGTTGGGTTTTAGGCGGAAACATGAATGTCGAAAATCGAGCGCTCATTCGTTCAAATAGAGTTCATTTAAGTGTAACCGGCATCGAGCACGGCATTCAGAGATTTTGGGAAATCGAGGGGGCGTACGGTTCATCAGGCCGACTCTCTGCTGATGACAAATTTTGCGAAGACCATTTTCAATCGACTACGAAACGGGCGTCGTCGGAGCCGCGTAGGTTCATCGTGAGCATACCTTTCAGGAAAGATGCTCCATCGCTGGGAGACTCGCGCGGTATAGCGTTAAAGCGTTTCTATTCATTAGAAAACAAATTGTCAAAAAATCCCGAGTTGAAAACCGCGTATTCCGCATTTCTCAAAGAATACGAGTCGCTTGGTCACTTGAGCAAGGTGGACGACGAAGCGAGTCTTCCTCATCATCGGTTTTATTTACCACATTTGCCAGCCATAAAGGAGGACAGTTCAACGACCAAACATCGCGTTGTTTTTGACGGCAGTTGTGCGTCCTCCTCCGGAGTATCGCTTAACGACCTTCAACATAAGGGCCCAGTGGTCCAGCAGTCGTTGTTTGCAATTCTTTGTCGCTTTAGGCAATTCAAGTACGTGCTGAAAGCAGATTGCGCCAAAATGTATAGGCAAATTCTCGTGGACCCCTCGCAGACGCAATACCAATTAATTTTATGGCGTGACGACAAAACCTCAGCGGTAAAATGCTTCAAATTATTAACGGTCACCTACGGTACTAAATCAGCCTCGTACCTAGCAACTAGGTGCTTGATACAAATCGCCCAGGAAATCGAAGCATCGCTTCCAGAGGCCTCATTAAGAATTAGCCGGGATTTTTATGTAGATGACCGACTGACTGGTTTTGAAAATAGGGCGGAAGCCATAAAAACGCAATTCGAAATTAGTAGCGCTTTGTCGGGGTACGGGTTTGAATTGCGAAAGTGGGCATCCAACGACAGTGAAGTAGCTAGCGCCATTGGTGTAGATCGCGGCAGCGTAGAGCCCATTTCTTTGACGGAAGACTCCACGGAGAAAACTCTCGGCATTTTTTGGGATACTCGGCGGGACGTGCTAAGTTACAGAGTGAACCCTAGCTGTTGCAAATACTGATTTGGTAACTGTACCAAGCGGGCTATACTCTCTAGTATGGCTCAAGTATTCGAACCCTTGGGACTACTTGGTCCAAGCGTTCTAACTTTGAAACTTCTCGTGCAACGGCTTTGGCAGTTGAAGTTGTCATGGGACGAAACGGTGCCCATGGAGATGCTCTCCAGATACGACGAACTCTATTCTTCATTACGCTCTTTGGGCTCGTTGGCAATTCCGAGACGGGTAATTTGCGATGACATAAATTCGATAGATCTCCACGGATTTGCGGACGCGAGTTCTGTAGCCTATGGGTGCGCCGTGTATATACGTTGCGTTGACGCGCGCGGTAATGTCACCACCAATTTGCTTTGTGCTAAGTCAAGGGTCGCTCCATTAAAAACAATATCCTTGCCTCGTTTGGAGCTTTGCGCAGCCTTACTGTTGGCTCGTTTGATTAAAACTATACTCGATTCCTCCGCATTTAAATTTGACCGCGTGTACTATTGGTCGGACTCCACCATAACTCTGCACTGGATAAATAAGGATGCGAGTAATTGGAAGACGTTCGTCGCGAACCGGGTGTCCGAGATTCACGAACTAAGCAATAGGGAAGAATGGTTTCACGTGCGTACAAATTGCAACCCGTCCGATATAATTAGCAGGGGAATGTTACCCCAGGAGTTACTCAACTCACGCTTGTGGTGGCACGGGCCAGAATTTTTGTCACAGGCGGACTTAAAACCCCAGCCCGTTAAAATTGATTCGGGTGAGCTAGCAGCCCAAGAGTCGCGCCCAGTAGTGGCCACTCTTCACCATCGCGTCCCAGAATTTGAACTTTTCAGGCGCTATTCCAGTTTTACAAAATTACAGCGCGTAGTCGCGTACTGCCTGCGTCTCGCGAGAAACAGAAACACCGAAACGCGCTGGTCGGGACCTCCAGCCATTGACGAATTGGAGGACGCGACTCGCCGCCTGATCAAAATTGCCCAGGCGGAAGTCTTTTCCGGAGAAATAGCAGTTTTGTCTAAAAAGGCGCCATTGCCGAAAAATAGTGCGCTGCTTTCTCTAAACCCATTTCTGGACGATCAGGGCCTACTGCGCGTGGGCGGCCGTCTAGAAAACTCCAATCTAAGCTTTGATCAGAAACATCCCCTTTTGTTACCAGCTAGTCACCCTTTGTCGTTGCTAATCGTGAAGCAAGAGCATTTGCGGCTCTTGCATTGTGGACACTCGGTGTTACTAGCCTCATTGCGGGATAAGTTTTGGATCGTGAGGGCCAAAGACCTAATACGTAAAGTAATACACAATTGCGTGATATGCTTCCGGGCCAAGCCTAAGATGAATGAACACTTGATGGGATCACTACCCGAAGCTCGTGTCACACCCTCTCCCCCTTTCAGCAATTGCGGGATAGATTACGCGGGTCCCGTGTTTATAAAAAACAAATCCGGGCGAGGCGCGAAAGAAGTAAAGGCTTACGTAGCCCTATTTGTGTGTTTAGCCACGAAGGCTATTCATCTTGAACTCGTGGAAGACCTCACCACGGAGGCTTTCATCGCATCGTTGAGGAGATTCATCTCCAGACGCGGTTTACCCTCCAACATATTTTCTGACAATGCTACCTGTTTCACCGGTGCCAGAAATCAGCTATCGGAATTAAAAAATATCCTGTCAGGCTCTAGTGAGCAATGCATAAGGGAAGAATTGTCGAAACATAACATTAAGTGGAGTTTTATTCCGGCACGCTCTCCGCACTTTGGCGGCATTTGGGAAGCGGGGGTAAAGTCATTGAAATATTATTTAAGGCGAATATCTTGCAATGCAAAGTTAACTTTCGATGAGTATTACACCATGCTGACTCAAGTGGAGGCGATACTAAATTCCCGCCCACTCTGTGTTCTCCCTACCGACGCCTCATTCCCCGAAGTCCTTACTCCTGCCCACTTCTTGATCGGTCGGAAGCTGACTTCGTTTCCGGAAGCCCAACTCCAGGGCATACCGGAAAATCGTCTCAGCCGCTATGGGCTGGTCCAGCGGCTGTCTCAGCAGTTTTGGGATCGTTGGTCCCGGGACTACCTCCACCTCCTGCAGCGCCGGCCTAAGTGGAAGTCCTCCAGCACTTCTCTAGCCCCCCAGGTGGGCGACGTGGTACTCGTCCACGACGAGGCATCTCCAAGCTACCGTTGGCCACTGGCAATCATCTCGGCCACATATCCAGGAGCGGATGGTGTTGTGCGTGTGGTGCAGGTGCGCGATTCCCGAGGGAATCTCCTGAAACGCTCGGTGCGTAAAGTGTACATCCTACCCAAAGACGATCATTGCGATCAAGGGCAATAAACATTGACTTTGCTCTTAGTTGGTAGTTTTCGCTGATTGAACATTTTGCTAGGTTTAGTTGTTTCTTTGTTTGTACTCATGCTAGTTGTAAGTTATCTGTAAGGCTCTTGGATTATCATCTGTCCTTAGTTCTTGTTATGCATTTAATTATTTGGTAGTGTTAGATTTCAGTTTAATTTTGGGATTTAATCACGTCGTGCCATATTCGGCACTTCGGGGGCGGCATGTTTGATTCACACAGATGCGTGCATCAAAACCTTCTTGATTATAATTAATCATGTAATTCAAGTCATAACTGTTTTATCTCATTCAAAGGTCGTGGTAAAGTCAAATTTGCATCTTGCCGTATTTGTTTGCCTCTGTTAATGTTGGAAAGGAATTTGTAAGCTTCTCTTAATGGCTTTTAAGCGGATGGATACATTTTCTAATAGAACTTAAGCCGACTTAGCATATTTGGGAATCATGGGTTTATGGATTTCTTTCAATTGCCTCATTGAGAGAGCTTAGCATTAAGATTTTTAGAATAAGTATTTATTCCTACGTGCGACGCTCCGATTGGCTACGCAGGATCGCCTCAGCCAATAGTGTTTGAGCTTGCCCCTCCTTGAATTGGCGAGTTCGCCTCGTTGTAAATTCAGAGTTAGTTAGATTCAGAGTCTCGAGGAAGCAAGTTCAGCTATGCTTTGTGCTAGTTTGCGTTTCGGTCTAACTCCCTGGTAAAGACATTTCCAGGTTGTTTTGTGTTACGGTTACGCGCAATTCGCTATTTTCGCGTGGCCAATCCAAGCGTGTCACAACAGTTGAAGCTTTTGTAAAATACCATCGGTCCATCAGTGACGTTTGTAATCGTTGTTACTCAATATACTCGTGTTTGTTAAGTCTTGTTTCACTCCAACAACTAACTGAACCCAAGTCAGGGTTATTAAGTGGCAGTTCCCGGCAATCCCATTGAACCGGAATTCGCAGTGGATTAATTGGGGGCCCCATTCGTGGAAGCCTCTTATCAAGTTAATCGTACAAAAAACAACGATGTTAT
>CALNHX010011292.1:0-33234 GCA_940337035.1 Agriotes lineatus
TTGCAGGGATCGTCCATAAAAAGCCAATTTTTCGTCTTTGATGCATAAATAACTATTTTAGATACTTACGTACCTGTAATAATTTCCTAATAAACCTATTTCTTTCAAATTATGAGTCGATTCTCTTTTAAAGAATCATGTGGTAAGAACAATAATAAAATAATGTAAAATTACATTGCGTCCCAACATATAGTTGTTAGAGCTCGTAGAATTTGATTAAAATTGAAAACAAAGGTATCAATTACCAGCATGTTGATGCTAAAATCTCCTAAGCACAGTACATAATCAACAGTAGGAATTGCTCGAGTTAAAGAATCCTCTAATGCATTTAGAAATTCGTTACAGCTATATTCTTGTCATCTGTACGCCACCCCTATTGCTACAACGTGCTTATTAATTTTACATTTAATCCAATGCTGCTCAGAAGCTAAGTTGTTGTGTGTGTAATCGACATTGAAGTAACTGTAAAATTATTTCTAATGTATATACCTACTCCACCTCCCCAAGTATCTGTAACACGATCAGTTCGTAAAAAAGTAAAAACATTAATGTTAATTACAGCATTCTCAATATCGGGGTACAGCCAGGCTTCAGAAACTGCAACAATATCGTGATCGGAAACTAAAACATATTGTTTAAAACCATTGAATTTATTTGTAAGAGAATGAATATTAACATGTGCAATATTTAAAAACTTCATGAAAATATTTAGTATTAGTAGTTGAAAATTTGAGCCAAGGTAATAATGTACAATGCAACTGCTCCAAACGAAACAAAAAATTCGAATTTTAAAGTTTACAATGTAAATAAAATTCGACCTTAAAAAGCGCATCAATGGTACCCTCAAACAATTAATAAAACGAAAAATAATGCACAGAAAAAGAGTTTAAGTAACTAATTCGAAATATTTTCAGAATCAGCAGTAGGTTGTCAATACCGCATGAGTTTTATTATTATACTTAATAGAAATAGTTCCATCAGATGTTCAAACATTACGATAGCCAAACTTTTCATTTGGCGCTTTTAGATATTTGTTCACTGGATCGTTGCATAAAGTCACTCACAACCTTATTAACTGTATCCTGTACGACTACGTTTAACTGGATTCGTAGCAGGTCCAGAAAGTTTTGATTTGCCATTACATCTTTTATTGTCGAACTTACTAGATCCTTAATCGTGTTCTTATCCTTTTCAAATCTTGTTTCCGGCATCTTGGCAACAACTAACAACACAAAGCACTATTTTTCAGCAGTAAATGAGAATTAAAGCTTTACACGAGGAGCACGCACTGTGTACGTCTAGTCTGTGTGACGGACCATTGACCAATCTGATTCCAGGTTATTTATTATTAAAATACTAATCCAGACAACATTGCACTTGAACAACAAATTACTTCTGGAATTGGATCGTGTCATTATTGAGGTCGAAGAACTCAACGTTTGGCCCACTTTCGTAAGGGGCTTCATCAGGAAGCGCCACTACTTTTTAACTTATTTGTCAATGATATTGTGGATGTTATTAAACATTCTTCTGTTAGCTCCTTTGCTGATGATTTAAAAATCTATAAAAGAATTAAATCTGACAATGACTCTCTGTTGTTGCAGAGTGATCTTGATTCCCTATGGACTTGGTCTAGTGTGAATAAGCTACCGTTAAATATTCAGAAATGTCATTTTATTACTTTTTTCAAAGGCGCCAAAAAATTTAACACTTCTTACCAAATTAATGACAACAAGCTATCCTATGTGAAGCAAGTCAGGGATCTAGGTATACTGCTCAATGAGAACTTTAATTTCTTTCAGCATATTTTTAATACTGCCCAGAAGAGTCTCAAGCTCCTTGGTTTCGTGACTAGAAACTGCCCTGATTTTTCAATCAATGTCATCAGGACCCTATTCTGTACACTGGTGCGCCCTAATCTTGAATATGCAACGATAATATGGTCTCCACAATATCAGGTTCACTGCGACATTATAGAGAGAGTTCAGAATAAATTCTTGCGTTTTGCTGCATTCAAATGTGGCATCCCCATGGAGGACTATCATAAATCATCGATGTTGGAGAAGTTAAACTTGCTCTCTTTGAAAGATCGAAGGATTCTCTATGATACTTACTTTATATATAAAGTTGTTAATGGCTTGGTTGACTGTCCTGAGTTACTAGATTTAATTAAAATCAATGTGCCTAACCGCAATCTCCGGAATTTTGAATTATTTCACATTGAGTTTCATACCACGAATTATGGCACCCATTCACCTATAAATAGAACTCTAAAAATTATCAATGCTTCTGCAAATTCAGTGGATATTTTTAATAGCACACTTGCCAACTTCAAAAGAGCTATTATCAATAATATTCTATAGGTAATTTATATCATATTATTATTGTAGTCATGCGTTACATGTTGTTGTTGTTGTTTTCATTTGAATGTATTCTTTATGCATAATTTTTGGTTTTTTGTATTAGTATATATAAAATGTTTTATTCTTGTCGTATATGTTAACTGTTAAAATGGGGTTTCCCGTAAATTTCATAATAAATAAATAAATAAATAAATTCGCTTGTACACCAAGCTGTTTCCGTATCCCAACCCGATAAAGTGCAAGCTGAATTAAACAATATTTGGAAAGCTCTCAGGAACAACGGTTAAGGATATACAATCTGCTATCAAACACCATCTTCATCCATGGCCACCCAAACCTCCAAGAACGAATCCTCCGGCAGCAAGTCTTTCTTCCCTGTATCCACTAAGTCACCATCCAATCACGTAGGAAAGTTTCTTAGAAAACAAACCATTAAAATAGTATTCACCCCCGAGCAAAATCTCACAGGTTCTTCCTTCACCTAAAGATAAATTAAACACTATGTCATCTAAAGGTGTTTATAGAGTCCATTACTCTTGTAATGCTGTATACATTGGTGAAACAGGACGTTCAGTAAAAACTCGGATCACTGAACACCAGTGCTGTCTTATGTCGGATCTCAGTTTATCATTAGCCATCGCCGAACACCAACGCAATACCGGCCATAAGTTCCTTTTTGGTAAAACTTCCATTATCTGCAAATCCCCAATCGTCTTTACCAGAAAGATTCGTGAAACCGTTGAAATTTACAAACACTCTAATAATATTAAACGGGACGAAGGTTTCCCCATCTTTCTATGTGGAAAGTGCTAATTTCTAAGTCCCACCCACCATCACTCAACCGCAACGACACTTGCCTACATATTCTTGCCTTTGTCCTTCCGATTGCTAGAAGAGCTTCGCTTCTCGTTGTGGTTTACACGATGAGTTACAGTGCTCCTTTGCTTTTCCACTTGACGAATCCCCTTACGAAAGTAGGCGAATCGTTGAGTTCTTCGACCTCAGTAATGACACGGTCCAAATCCCGAAGTCATTTGTTACTTAATGACAATGGTCATAAAAGCCTCCAAAATCAATATTGTAATTGGTAATTTGGGTTACATAGTTGCTGCGGCAAGTCTTGAAGAAATCGTCGTACATTATTAAAACGAATGATTTATATTTTTCTAATTATTTTACCTAGTTGATGCAATCTGGTTCGTAGTAACAAAACTTAGATACACAAATATATATTCCAAAAGCATTTAATTTGACGAAAGATTTACTGAAAAATTATAGATTGAACTGGTTAGTATATAGCTACGGAAAGCTTTCATTTATTTGCTATTTTGAATCATTAGTACATAAATCAACAAATTTATAAAAAAACTACAAGTACTGACAATTCTGATATTTTAAGTTGTCTCGGTAATTGTTTGCAGTATCCAACTGGTATATGCAGAAATACGAACATTCGTATTGTACGGATAGAATACAATATTGATGTAGTCCCCGCTACCCAAATCGATGCCTTCCAAAAATAAATTTTGGCCAAGTTGATCTCTATGGGCTCTTATTATAGGGCCTCCCCATACTGGACTACTAAACTTCACTGTGGTTTTATTCGTAGAAATGCAAAGTTCTTGTTTGTGAATTGTTTCGACAACGGGGTTTTCAATGCAACTTTGAGTATCCCACAAGTAAGCTGTAAGGTTTACAACATTTCTCCTCAATTCACCTAAAAGCAAAACCGATTTATATCTGAAAATACAAACTCTAAAACAGCATGATTCAGGTGCTAGTAAAGAAGAACATTTCTAAGGTAATCGTGCTCCTACTCACTTGCCCATCCGGCCACGGTAACTTCACTTCCTCTTCTCAGAGGCTGCAAGCTCGGTGGAGGCAAACAAATGGGACTAACATAATCTAAAAAATATTTAGTTTGTATTTCGCGGCCTAGATCAAGATAGTAAAAATATATCGACACTACATACCATTAAATACAACGTTGCTACCTAAACGAACAAGGGCAATATCATTTAGGTTATACGACGGGTGGTAGAATGGATGCAGAATTGCTTGATCTACTGTCAAGTTCTGCATACTGCTAGAGCAATCAGACGTTTTGTTACAATCTGCAGTTCCTGTTCCTAGTAATACTCTGAAGCTAAAAGCATATTTTCATTTTATTATGTTTACAGTGCAACGGCGATATTACTTTAAGATACGTTCACCGTGAAGACAAGAGGCTGCAGTCAAAACAAATCTTTTATTTATTAATGATCCACCACAACTTAAATATCCCCCGCATGGTTTTGTCGGATAGTACATCAAAGCAGCCAACCATGGATATTCACTTTTTGTGTTATCGCCTTTTATTCGACCACAAATTGTTCGATTTGGAATGTTTGCACTGGAAAACTCTTCCAAATATTTCGGTTCGGAATCAATTACTATGTCCTGCGTTTTGCAACAGACTAATAATTCATCATCAAATCCACACTGATTTTTTGGGATATCTTCTCTAGCAGCTTTAGAAGCATTTTTAAGTGCTGGACAATTTGTTATACGCACACACTTCCCATCTTTTAATTCCGGTTTTGCCGTTTTGCACGATGAGTCCTCCATTGCATTCTCTAAAAGAATTAAATGTCTTCAGACCAATAATGTATTCAATGATTAGGAAAAAATGTGATGTCAACTAGATGTCAGTAAACATCTTTAAAAATTATTTCTTGTGTGTATGTATTATTGAAAAAGTTCCACAGTTCTTATCTTATGCGATGAATGAAAAGCAACGATAATGGATTATTTAATTGTTTAAGTGGATGCTGAATTGTGGCCCTTCCAGTTCGTGGAGCTATTTATTTTAACCCTTTTGAGCTCCGAGTTGCATTTGGCAAAGTCCACCTCTCATCGATCAACTTTGGCAATGATTGTGCCAGGGCACGGTGACTTCCCTTGAGTTTGGTATTTCACTGCTGATCAGGGACTGCATCAACTAAGTTTACTTTATGTTTGTTACGTTATGCATGTACTATTTACCGTTACTATTAATTATGTTATAATGTGCTACATAAAGATTTTGTAAGTGAAAATTATTGTCAATTCTGGCATGTATTGTGTAATAAATTTTGGAGCATATCCTCCTTCGAAGTGGAGTAACGTCTTCAGCTACACCAGTGCATCAATATTATTTTTCTCTGTGGAATTTTTTTATCGAGCCCAATGGGTAGTTTGATTGATAAAGAGCAGTATAGTTCTTAGGAATTGTGTTTGGGTAGCCCTTGTAACAGTTACCGGCAAACCCGCTTGAATTGTAATCCTATGATTGTTATCTTAATAGAAGTTTTTGAAATGTATTATTTTTATAACCCAAAGGGGTTGCTAGATCCCCAACTGGGCGCCTCCCCAGGTGGCGGATAGGGGAACGCTCGTTAGATATAGCGGGCACTGGGGAATAAAATACCCAGGGCGGACCAAAACTAGCTCAAGGGGCAACTTCTAAGTAATGGGATTAATGGCTCTTATATTTTTCAAGGGGGACTGACCTTTTTAGTTTTGGTTAACAGTCAGTCTAAGAGAAGAAAACCCAAAACTGAAATTACCTGGTTCTCCAGGTTGGGGTTGGGGCGATGGGCGATGATTTATTTTCGAAGAAAACCGCTAAAAACCTAAACCAAGCCTCGGAGCAATGGATGGATTAAACGGGAAACGAAAACGGTTACGAAAACGGATTATACACTGTGGAGCTTGGAACTTACAAGGACTAAAAAATAAACGTGAACTCATTGCAAAAGACATGAAAAATCTAAAAATGGAAATAATCGCACTTGTAGAAACAAAAAAGAAGGAAAATGGATCAGAAATGATGGGTGAATTTGTACACTTCTATAGTGATGTGCCCAAAGACCAACGAGCAAAAAGAGGGGTCTGCATATTAATCAAGAAATATATAACAGATTGGGAAAGCATCGATGAAAATTTAATTCGAGTAAACTTTAACTGGTTGCAAAAGAAAGTGACAGTTATAGGGGTTTATGCCCCATCTAACGATGAACCCGCTAATGAAAAGGATCAATTTTTCACTAGGCTGAATGAAGTTATTGGAGAAATAGGTAACTCACGAGAAATTATATTGCTGGGAGACTTCAACAGTAGAACCGGAAAGAACATAAACAGTAAAATCATAGGTCCATTTGAAAAGATCAAGACAATGATAATGGTCAGAGACTAATTGATGTATGCGAGTACAATAATCTCAAAATAACAAATGGCTTCTGCAAACATAAGGAGATTCATAAATATACTTGGATCCAACCAACTCAAAATTTAAAATCTATAATTGATTATGTAATTATCAGACAACGTGCAAAAATTAAGGTAAATGATGTAAGAGTACACAGAGGAACAATGTGTGACTCAGATCATCATTTAGTGAAAGCTACATTATTCTTTCCATTCACATACAACAAAAATCAACAACAGATAGAAGAAGAAAATATAGAAACAATTAAAGATGTAAAATACAAACTAGACAACCTAATGCACGATAGCGTAAGACATCTATATCAAAAGAGGTTAGCTGAAAAATTGATAGATGACACAGAACAACCGTTTCAGATTATATACAACAATATTATTGAAAGTGTTCATAAAGCAGCTACAGAAGCACTAGGAACGATTGAGAAAAGGAAAAGTAAAAATCTGGTGTGATACACAAGGAAAAGTAAAAATCTGGTGTGATACACGCACACAACTTCCTTTTACAGTGATCTTATAATTAGCAAAAATTTGATTTTAAATTTTTAAGCATTTGTCAAAAATGTTCAAAAATTACAAATTCTACAAAAACGGTACAAAACTGAGCATTAGGTGAAGAGACAAATCTTCTCTAGAATTTTAAGCTGAATTCAAAAATGTAATAATATACCGGGTGTTCTATTTAAAATAGGAGTTAATAAAAAAAATAGAAAAAAAACAAAAGAAACTAATTTTAGAAGTATTCAACTGGAAAATCACCTATCTCACATTAATACATTAAAAATGTAATAAAAATGAGAAGTTTGAAAAAAATCGTTTAGCCGCTTTTGAAAAAATCGAAAAAAACTGAAAAATCACCAGAGTAAACACCTACTTCCGGTCATGCGATTTTCTTCAAAAGCTTGCTGTCGCATCTACATAGTACACAACACTTATATATGAAGTTTCAACCTCACACCTCTTTTTGTTTTTGAGATATTCTGTTCACAGACAGACAGACACACAGACAGACAGCCACACAGACACATACACAGACAGACCAATGAAAAAAATAGTATATTGTTTAACGAGTGACGAAAGTAGCATTTTCTGCAAACGAGAGAACAGTTTATCAAACGAGGCGTAGCCGAGTTTGATAATGTTCTCAAGTTGCAGAAAATGTTTTTCGACGAGTAAAACACTATACTTTTTCTATAACCATGGTTCACTATATAGGTGTATAAAAAGTTTGAGAAAGTTCAATTATCTTTAAAGTGATCTTAACGAAATCCACATAGACAATACATTTCACCAAAAATTAAGGCATTGCTTTAAAACACTCTAGTTTTAAGCCATTTTAATTTTTGTTCTCAACTATATGGACCTTGTATTACTAGGAAAGCTTCTGAGAAAATTCAACAAGTTCAAAACTCATGTATACGTCTTATCTACGGAATCCGGAAATTTGATCATGTTTCACACAAATTGTCAGATTTATCATGGCTAAATATGAAAAACAGAAGGTTGCTGAGTGCTGCTTGTTTTTATCATAGAATAATTACTGAACAGTGCCCTCCTTATTTATATAATAAAATCTCTTTTCGGGATGATGTACATACTTTAAATTTGAGATTCAAAGGTGGGATAACGCCGCCTCTTCATCGAACAGCTCTATATGAAGGATAATTTTCTTATAATATTTACAAAGTCTACACTCTCATCCCACATTTCTTAAAAAATTATTTTGTAAAACAATTCAAAAATAATAAAAATATGTATCATACGGGGATAATACAAAATTTTACAAAAAAGAATCAAAATTCGAATAGGATGCCGTGACTTTGTATTTGAGCATAACTTTTGATTCTAAACAACTTTTCTCAATAAAATTTTGCAATATTTTTTGAAATAAGGTAACTTTATTCTTGAACGAATTTCATATTTTTGTCCTGCCCTGTATATTGTTTGACTTGAAGCCATTCTAAGGGCATCTGATATGGTTATCGAATATGCACTAACTTTTGGCGGTATTTAAATTACGATTGTACAACTAATAAAAAAATGTCCCATTTGTTGCACACTTAATGGAACACACTGTATATATATATATATATATATATCGATGCGTGTTAAGCTGTCACCTCCGGCACACGAAAGTGGCGACCTGACCTCCGGGTTTCCTTCTCCAGTTATTCTAAAAAAAATTATATATTTGTAATAAGGGGGATGTCAGGGTACAGAATTTCAAAAGAGGGGAAACGATTTCTTCATTTTAAAAACTGTCATATACTGGCACGTAGAAGGTGTGAAACCACCTCCATTATATATACAGAAAGAGGAGACTGTCAGAGCGTTGGTACCTCCAGCGACGTTGCCGCATTTTCGGAGGTCACATATGGCTTTTATTATCTGTGATTTTATATTTGGCATTTTAGAGTAGAAGCATACTATCTTTCGATGCGTCGTATGTACAGAATAATATTTTTGTATTACAGAATCTTCCCCGCGTTGATTTCTCTACCAGTTGGTGACTTTTTTGGATAATAGTGTACCAGAAAAAGTGAAAAAAAATGCCAATAAAAAAAAATCGAGTTCAAATTTGATGTTTTAAAATGCAGGCCTAATTGATTAGAAAATACTTTCTGACATATTTTCATTTTTGAAAAATAAAGTAGGTCTTGACATAAGCGATAAATTTATTTCCTGCGTAGGTAAAGTGCATTTTCGGATTTCTAATGGATAAATTTTATTTTAAAAAGTTATTCAAAATTACAAGTGATTACCGTGTTCTAAATTTCAAATAAATCGGCCAACTTATGTTTTTCCATTTTTGCTGCGTGTTTTCTCATTGGATGTCAGTTTCCGTAACAAAAATAGCAAATTCTTTTGCAAGATAAAACTGTTCAGAATTAAAAATCATATTCGTATACCAAATTATGAATCAATCGGCATATTATAAGTATTTTTGTTTCATGACAAACCTACTTGATTTAATTTATTATTTCACTATATGAAACATGATAAATCGATTGAATTAGGATATGGTATACGAGCCTCATTTTTAATTCTGAACAGTTGTATCTAGTAAAGGTTTCGATATCTGTTACTGAAAAATGAAACGCAATTAGAGCAAAAATAGAAAAACATCAACGTAGTTCGATTGATTTGATATTTGGTACACGACCTCATTTAATTCTGAACAGCTTATTCAAATAACATTTTTAGATATCATTTACTGAAAATGCACTTTACCTACGCAGGAAATAAATTTATCGCTCATGTAAATTCCTACTTGAACTTTCAAAAATGAAAATTTAAAAAAATAGTTTCTAATCCAGCAGGCCTGGCCCCTAAAACATCAAATTTCAACTAATTTTTGTTTTTATTTACACCTCTTCTTTCACTTATCCTGGGACACATTGTATAACAAGATCTCGTTTACAAGCGAATATTTTTAAAAAATCTCGAAAATGCCTATTTTGGAAATTTACGCGACTTGAATTTGGAGATTTATGTTCTGACTAAAGTCAGAGCTGAAGTTAAAGCTTTAGAGTCACTGCTCTTGTATCATGTGGTATTTGTAACAGTATCAGGTAGATTAGATTTTAGTTTAGATTTAGATTCCACGACTGCCTTTTGCTGGCATGCGCACGTCAGCCCTTTGGGCTTTTTGTACTGTCGGGAGTTTTCAAGTTAGCAGGCCGACATCCGTATCTTTTACTAGACTTGCAATGTTCCCTACTAGCCTGCGGTTGTCAATAGAGTTAAGGCTCCAATCGAGTTGGTGTCTTTTACGCTCTAATGCTGGGCATTCAAAGAGGATATGATAGGCTGTTTCATCATCCTCTTGGCATAATCTGCAAACAGGTTCATCTCTATAGATATTGATCCTGTGCATAAATTCTCTGAATGCTCCAGTACCTGTTAGTAGACTGACTAGTTGCTTGATTCGAGTTCTGTTCAGTCTCAACAGGGTTTTGGTGGTTTGTGGATTCGGAGTTTTTAGCAATCTTTTGCAGTGTATTGCTTGATTGTAGTTTCTCCACCTTAGTTGGTGTGCGGTATTGACCCATTCATTAATAGCTGAGCGGGCTTGGTTTTTCTGAATGCTTATACCAGGTTCTGGACCGGTCATTGCATTACGGGCTGCTTCTTTTGCGAGCTTGTCCGCCTTTTCGTTGCTTTCAATACCTTGGTGACCTGGGATCCAGCATAATTTGACTGTATTTTCCTGGCTTAAGGTTTGAAGTTTGAATTTGCATTCCTTGACCAGTCTCGATGAAGTACTGAAAGCGTTTAGCGCTATCAGTGCTGCCTGACTGTTTGAGAGAATGTGTACGTCTCGATTGAGCAGCTTCTTTTCTATGCTGATGTTTGCGCATACGTTAATAGCTTGTACTTCAGCCTGAAAGATGTTACAAAACTTTCCTAGACTGACTTTTTCGTTGGTTCTAGGATTGGTACTGTACACACCGGAGCCTGTACCCCCTTCAAACTTAGATCCATCAGTGTAAAAAATTATGTTCTTATTTGTTGGAGTTGGTAGTTGGTCCGGATTCCAACTTGTGTGTACAGTAAAGTTCTTTTCAAAGTCATAGGCTTTGATTATAAGATCAGAACCCATTTCTAATATTGGGTTGTTGATGTGTGACATGATCTTGCCATGTCCTAGATTATTAGCTGTGGTCATCCAGTGACCAGTACTTTGTAATGTGTAGGCTGCCATTCTGGCTTCACCTTCCAAGAAGATGTGCAGAGGTGGGAGATTTAAAATAGCATTCAGTGCTTGTCCTGAGGTGCCTTTAAAGGCTCCAGTGATGCACCGATTAGCTAGATATTGTATTCTGCTGATTTTGTGAATCGCAGTTGCTTGTTTTATTTTGGGCCACCAGGCGATTATTCCATATGAAATTATTGGTCGAACCATGGTTTTGTACAGCCAGAGGGTCAGTTCCGGTTTGAGCCCCCACCTACTACCTATGGCTCTTTTTCCAATAACTAATGTTTGTATGCACCTGGTGATTGTTTTGTCTAACTGGGAGTTCCAAATTAGTTTGGAATCGATGGTTAGACCTCGTTCTCCCAGTTGACATTTGTCTCAAACAGTTTTATGTTGATTCTGTTTGTGATGTTCTTTCTACGAGTGAAAGCGACGAGAGTGGCTTTGCTGGGATTAATTCTAATATTATTCTCTAGACACCACTCTTCGGTTATCTTTACTGCTGATTTCATTACATTGTCTACGGTTCTTTGGTATTTACCCTGAATCAGTATGACAATGTCATCAGTAAAGCTGATATTATATGGCAAATGCATATTTTGTATAATTAATATGCTGGCGAAACTTTTGGCATATGTATACTAATTATATAAAAACAAATCGTTTAAGCCAAGTTTCATTTTGCATATTTTGCATATTTATACGTTTTTGAGCATATGTTCTGGATTTTGAATATTTGGTTATATTTAGCAATAATTTGTAATATATGAACTTTTTTGTGTCTTTCATTTACTATTTCATTAAATTTATTAATAACATTTTTGTGTGCAACTGAGATATATACTTTCACTTTCTGCCGCTGAAGTGCAGTGCGCTTATCGAAATAAGCAGAGGAAAGGAAAAGTCCCTGTTAAAATATTAGACTATATAAACATAATATGCCAGCAAACACCACTTTTTCCATAGTAGCAATGTATAAAGAATCAGCCAACATAGAATCCATTTCAAGAGTCAAATTTCGAGTGTTGGGTGAATCATAGTCTGGTGGGGTTAGGGGAGGTCTCATTTTTATGTTGGCTTACAACGTGAAGTTGGCGTTGGCAGTACATGTTTATATAGTCAAACGTTAAAATAAATGAATAAAAATTAGAGAAATAAATATACTCATACAAAATAATTAAAATTTTTACATTATTTAGGATACTGCAAATTATTAAAAAAAAATAGAGCATATTATTTGCATATATTGTAACTTTGGGTGCATATACTCAACAAAATGTATGCATATATATGCGCATATTTTCGTATATATGAGTGCATATAATTATCAGCTTTAGTCATCAGCGTATCCTTGAGTGTAGTAGCCTTTGTTATTGAGTTGGATCAGCAGTTCATCAACTGTGAGGCACCACAGAAGTGGAGAGAGAACGCCTCCCTGTGGACATCCCCTTGTCGCCTGCACTGTCTTTTCTTTGTCAAATAACTTGACTTTTACAACTCTAGTGTTGAGCATTGCCATAGTCCATCTTATCGTGGTGTTATCGATCTGATGGTTTGTTATTGCTCTTTCAATAGAGTGGTAGGAGGTGTTGTCTAGAAATGCTCCGACTGCATACTCCTTGTGCTCTAAGGTTCTCTCAATTTTCCCCACTAGTTGGTGTAGGGCGGTTTCACATGACTTCCCTGTTTGGTAAGCATGTTAATATTTGTGAATCGGGAGTGAAGTTAGGGCTTCATCCCTCCAGTATCTGTCTACTAATCTTTCCAACGTTTTAAGGAGGAATGACGTTAGGCTGATAGGTCTGTAAGATTTAGCTTCTGTATAGGTGCTCTTACCAGGCTTAGGGATACATACTACTTTAGTCACTCTCCAGGCTTGGGGAATGTAGCCTAAGGCAAGACTTGCTTGGAACATGTCTTTGAGTGGGTTCAGCAGTATATCTATCCCTTTCTGCAGCATTACGGGTTGTATGCCGTTATTTCCAGCAGATTTGAAAGGACTGAAGAGGCTAGTTGCCCATCTAATCCTTTTTTTGCTGACTATTCTCTTAGCTGTTTCCCAGTCTTCCCTCCTAGGGGTATGATTGGGTTCAGCCAGAGTAGGTTGTTCCACTGCTCCGGGTAGGTGAGTTTTTATCAAAAGAGATAAAGTCTCCTCTTCCGTTGTAGTGTATTCTCCGCTTTCTTTTTTAAGAGTGCCTACTGGGTTCATGGCTTGCTTTGAGATGATTTTGTGGAGTCTAGCTGTGGATCGTGTGGTCTCCACCTCCTGACAAAACTTTCTCCAGGCTGCTATCTTAGCTGCCTTGATCTTTTTGCCATAGTGTGTGAGAGCCTTGTGATAGTTCTCCCAGTTATTTGTGGCTTTAGACCTGTTAAACAGACGTCTGGTCTTTTCTAGGTCTTTATTCCACCAATTTGTGTGTTTTTTGCTCTTTGCTGACTTGGGTCTATTAGAGGACAGCTACTCTGAAAGGAGTCAATCATGGCCTCTTTTAACCGGTCAGCATTTGAGTCTAAAACTACTTTATTGGGAGATTTGAACTTTAGGTGTTCTATTTTCTCTTGTAGTTTTTGTTTATATAAGTACCAGTCTGTCTTTCTTGGGTTGTAGTAAACTCTTTGGCTTACTTCCCGTTGAGACAGTTCAAAGGTTATATAATTGTGGTCAGAGAGTGTGATGGTTCGTCTGAAATATTTGAACTGAGCATACTTGTGTGTTCCGCCGTGTCGCGACCACGAGTGCGCTTTCATCGGACCAAAGCAAAGAGTTTGCTTCGAACGCATAATCATTCGCAATCGGCGTTGCCAATTTGTGGAAGTAGTAAGGTGCCCTTTGGAGTTCAAACCTTGTGTTTATACGGCGGAGGTGACAACGTATTGTTCATTGGACGATGAAGTGCAACACCAGCGCCAGCGGTCTATAGCTGAACTAAAATTCTTTTTTAGGAGTATGGGGGCACCCTTTCTACCTCCGACAAAATTTTTGTATATGAACAGTAGACGTCATGAAATTGCCAAAACCACTTAAAACAAGGCAAGACGTTGTCACCTCCGAAATCGGAGGCGACAACGTTATATATGAGGTGACAAAATACCTTCAGTATCTACTTCAGAGGTCACAAAGTACCCTTCACCAATATATATATATATATATATATATATGACTATAACCCCTTTCCCAGTCAAATTCTTCGCCTTGTGTAGTAACCACCGAGCTGTGAAAAGGACTTTGTTATATATATATATATATATTCATAACCTATACCTTAACGCCTCCGTTTTATATAAACAGCGTACGTTGTTACCTCATATATGACGTTACCACCTCCGGTTTCGGAGGTGATAACGGATCCTGTGAAATAAAAGAGTGGGGCATTAGACTAAATGGCAGCTATCTACCTCTCAAATTTCTGATGGAGGTCATAAGATCCGTTGTTTGTCGAAACATATTCGTCTTTAGTTCAGCCGTTCGCCACGAGCGCTACGGTCGTTTGCGTATATTTATACTTGGCACGTTGTTACCTCCTCCATATTTTCGCAACAATTATACTTAGATAAACATCGCTCTTTATCGCCTCCTACATTTGGCAACATCGTAGTAAAAGTAATCGTTCTCTTGACGGCAGAGATAGGTACAAACAACCGGCCGTTTAAGGAAGAACAGGAAAACTGCAATCTGTCATTGAATATTTTGTTTGCCAGTGAAACTGTTTTCATGAATGGAAGATACTTTGCACCGTCTTACGTGAGTATTTAACCGTAGTTCACCAACTATAATTTCTAACTTTTCTATTCTAGTACAAACTCCAGCAGGAAATATTCAGGTATTTGTGGGTCATCACGGGCATTAAGAGATTTAAAGTTATACAGTGCTTTCGAAAGTAATCTATAGGTTCGATAAAATTGTTACAATTTTTTTCAAAATCGCTGAGACATGCCAAGAGATTCTGTTCAAATGCCACTTTTTGAGGTAGGTTTTCATTTTTTTTTTCATTTTTGTAGTAACGTTGACGTCATTGATATTTGTTTTAAATGGTTACCCCAATTTTTCCCAAATAGGTGGTAAGAAACTATGCTGTCAAACGGAACATTGCGTTAGGGCCATAAAACCATCGTAACCTGCAAGATTTGTAATAGTCTCAAAATTTAGAAAATGTTTTCTTCAAAAGAAGGTGGTGAGGTTAAAGAGTAAAATATAATGCTATTAGATAGAAGGGTGCTGCACGACCTCAAAACAAAGTCATAACATAAATAAATTAATATTCTACGTACATATCGGATTCAAATATTGCACATACTCATACATTTAAAACAATGTTTACTATTCAGCTCATCGTATGCGTTTTTAAAAAAATTAACTGAAGATGAGTTCACAACATTGCTATCGAGACCGTTCCATGTAAAAAAAACCCTATTTGTGCTGTCGACACAGTATACGAAGTTTTTCGCACACCAACTTGTAATTATGTCCAAGCAATCTCTCATCATTACTAATTAGAAAAATGTTAATTTGCACAGAATAATACCCATTCAAGACTTTATAAGAATCGATTAAGTTACCTCGCAGTCTTCTAGTGAACAATGTCTGAATCCCAGAACGCTCAGCCGCTGTTCCTATGGTAAATGGCGTATAGCAGAACATAACCGGGTTACCCTTATCTGCACTTGGTCAAAATTTAGGGTTGTCTCATTAAAAAGGAGTTGGGGTGGGGAAAAATATATACAGTGGTCAGACGAGGTAGTCTTAGTACTATAAAGCCACCGTGACCTGCAAGCTTTTTAATATTTAGGTTATTTAGGGGTTGTTTTGTCGAAGGGGTTGGAGGGTGTTTGGTAAATACATAATTATGAAAAATTATAAATCTAATAAATGTTCCTTCTACGACTTCATATAATGTAGATTATTTAAACGACAGAATCCGAATGGAAGTGCGGCTTATAACACCGGAAGTAATGTTTCAAATGAAGAACAGTACAGTTTATCTCAAAAAGATTCTTTTGCAGCATACCTTCTACATTGCATTACTGTATGTAGAAAAAGTACGTGCAGTTCTTTCAAAATCCACAATTAAAAATTTAAGTTGAGATTAAAAAATATATCGAAGACTTTACCGTTGTCACGAAAATAACCCAAAAAATTCAAAAAGCATCACAAAAAATAGTAGATTATGTTAGTAGGAGGAAAAGGTGCGGGCCTAAAACTAGCAATAACCGAGTTATTACAACTTCTTACTTTTAGACGAGGTGGCTGTGTATTTCTGACATATGTACATAAATTGTTTTTTTAGTAATAGGTTTTTTCTTTTAGTAAGTTGTTTTTTAATTGTCTAATAAATGATGTTATTTAGATTTATTTACAATGTTTATTTAAACATAAATTTTATTTTATGGATACACAGCCACCTCGTCTAAAAGTAAATTATTGGAATAACTCGGTCATTTTCAGTTTTAGGCCCGCACCTTATATGAACTTTTATGTTTAGATCGCGATTTTCAATCGTTTTATATAAAAATATACAGGTGTTCCATTTAACAAAAGTAAACTTTTTCAAATTTCTCGAGAAGGGGATGTTCAATTGTTTTTCTGTTTCGCCATTCTAATCAACAGAAAAAATGCTACTAGTTTGATAATTGAACCGATATAGTACGTCCAATAATAAAGAAGTTAGCAATAGTGCACACTTCGTTTAAAACACACTGTATATTGACGGTGATACTGTGCCCACACGCAGGAATTTGGATGACGACAACAAAAGCCAGGACCAAGATCCCCAGTATTATCCATGCACGCAGTGCAAGGGCTTGTATAAAAAATCTTATCTGAGAAGGCATGTAAAATTATGCACTCACGACATACATAAAGAAAGTGTTTCTAACACTGTTTCGAAATCACAAACATATTCACCGCGTGCAAGCTGGACGCAACAGATACCTTAGCTCGATTGGAAGTGAAGGAAAAGGTGTTTGATATGATGAGAGGGGATGATATTGCGTTTGCTGCCAAAAAGGATTTGTTGATAATCTATTTGGAAACTCGTATCTGAAGAAACACAAAAAGGAAAAGAGTGTCTGTACGTGTAGCAACAAAATGAGGGAATTTGGAAGATTATTAACAGAATGCCGTAAGCTTATGAGCAATCAATCAAATTGAGATGCAAAACTTACTCCGTCCTTGTCATTTAGACACTATTGTAACAGCAGTGAAAAATTTAGCTGGTTACGATCCTACCAATAGAAACTTCGCTGCACCTAGCTTAGCATTGCATTTCTGAGGCAATCTAAAACTGCTTTGTGATGATCTGTATCATTTAGCTCTAAAAGATACGAAGAATTTAGATCGAGAACTCGGGGTGATACAACAATATGAAGCAGCTAGTAATCTCCAGGTGGAACATTGAAATGGCCTTTTTGGCAAGCAGGGATTTACAAGAGAAGAATTGGAACAAGCCACTGTTGATTGCATTGGTGTCTGATATCAAACTTTTTAGAGAGGAGACATAAAATCACTAAGAAAAATGTTGCAGCTTTCAAAGATGATAAGGATAAAATGAATGACTACAAAACTCTTGTGCAATGTGTCCTATCATTACTCATCATTTTTAATAGAAGAAGAATTTGATGATGTGTAGTATATAAAAATATCAGACTACAAGAATGAGCAAAAGAGTAATTTCAAAGATTTTGAAGATGCGCTATCGGCGACTGAGAAAGTTCTGGCAACGCGTTACAGGAGGATGTTGAATAGTGGTAAAGGATCTCGAGCAGTGGTAGTCTTAATACCTAAGGATATCGATGAATTCATACAAGTATGTTTGAAACATAGACACAAGTATTTTTTCGAAGAGAACGACTACCTCTTTTCGATCCCAGGACACAAGGTGAAGTGGGGAAGACTTAGTTAGCTCACTAGACGGATGCCCTTGCAAAACCCTGCTGCTATTACTGGTAATCGTCTGATAAAACAAATTGCCACGGTAATGCAGATCTTGACTTTCTCGAAAGGCGATGTCAAACAGTTTTCCAATTTCATGGGTCACACGGTTAAGACTCATGAAGAGTTTTATGAGTAAGATCTCGAAATCCTCTAATTTATTATTTTTTATTTGTTAATTTTTCGACTTCCTGTAGATGTTTATCAGACAGCGAAGTTGTCAAAACTGTTGCTGATGATCGAAAATGGTGTGCCCATAGAACACCAAGGAAAATCTTTATCAGACATCGACATTGATTGCAAATATGTCGAGGAAAACGATTTGAAAGTGTTGAAGAGCTATTATTACGATGGGGTACGTAACGAGGAAATTGATGAGGATATGGAAAAAGATGGAAGCGACGAAGAAATACCTAAAAACATTTTGCGAAAATTTACCAAAGAAGACCATTTAAATAGTAAAGAGTTCAGTTGTCCACCATATAGCCATGATGATAGTAAGAACATAATAAAATGTTTGACGATAAATTGAAATTTGATATTCACAGCGGACAATAACGAAGTCGGCTCAATAATGGAGGAAGGAATGGAAGATCTTAAAATCACGATTAAAAAGCGAGAAAAACTAATCAGAGCTGTGTTGGAAGATGTAGAGGAGAATGTGGAAAGACGTACTAACGAAGAGAAAATAAACAGTGACTAGGATAGCAGTTCAATGAGTGGAGATGGGTGCAGGGCAAGGAGCAAAAAAAAATGTTTCAAAGAGAAATGTGGCTGGAGGATCAAGTAGAGGTGGAACGGAAAAAACGAGTAAGAATAATTATTATTATATTAATTATAATATATTATATTAATTAAATATAATTTGCCTAAGTTCTATTATATCTTCCGATTGCGATAAACTAATAATCATACAAAAACTTCTACCAATTCAGACGGCAAAAAGAATCCGAGATTATTAACTGTGTATGTTTCCAGGGTGGTCTCTAAAAGAGGTGTCTCTGTTAAAGAAGGCGTTTTCGAAATACATATCTGACCAAGAACATATATCCGTCGACGGCGGAAATCCGAAAATTTTTGGATAAGAGTTGCATTTCAAGGGACCCTGTGCTAGTCAAATCAAAACTTCAGCATTTAATGAAATTGAACCAGAAAAAATAGCAATTGTTTTATCACTTGCAACAGTCTTACCCAATAATTTAAGATGGCGATCCGATTAAAAAATTGGCCATAGAGAGTGCTACCATCGATTTGGTGCTTTTTTGAAGAAAGCACGGCGTGAATATACTAAGTTTTTCGAGTTTTAATAACCATCATTTTTGTTCAATAAGGTTTAGATCTAGCGGATAATAGCATTTTCTACATCCTTTGTATTGATTTTCTGTGCTAAGCGTGTCTACTAAAGTTGAGATATTCAAATTAGGTACATTGAGCACAGAAAATCATTGCAAAAGATGTAGAAAATGGTATTATCCGCTAGATCTAAACCTCTTTAAACAAATTATAGCAATTAAAACTGGAGAAACCTTGTACATTTCACGCCGCGCTTTCTTTAAAAAAGCACCAAATCGATAATAGCGCTCTCTTTGAATAATTTTTCAATCGTCATCTTAAGTGAGATCTATGAAAATAATGTGTTAATTTTCATTTATTTCTAACTATGTATATCTACTGCTCCACAAATGAACTGGACTACCCATAAAAATTGTATTTATTACATTACTTCATAATATATATATATACTTATATAAAAGCTTTTGTTTTATAGTATACGCATACTAAGCATATTTAATTGCACTATCGTCAAATCTCAACTGAAGAATTAACAAAATCATATTCATAAAATTAAAAAATAATAAAATTATACAAAAACTATATTTCACAAAAATAAAAGGAATCACAAAAAGAGGTTAATTAATAGTTCATTGAGTCTCCTCGGAAAGTTAAAAACGTTCAGCACCGATTTGGCATACTTTGTATACAATGTGCTATCAACATTTGCGCAAAATTCAAAATTTTAAAATGATAATATTTTATTAATGGACTTAGTTTTCTTGAAACCAAATTTTGAAAAGAAGTGCTTTTTATAGTGACACAATCATGAAAGGTTACAAAAAATGCCATGATTGCCCTTTTGAAAAATATTTTTAAAAATTGCACCAATATATGCAAATGGTCCAGTTCATTTGTAGAGTAGTATATTATAATAAATTAGTTTCTAGGTTTGTTGCAAATGTTAGAGTTTTTTTAAAGGCAACCAATGTGCATGCTCCATTAGTTTCCGAATAATAAGTTGCAACTAGAGACTTATCTTTATTGTATTTATTTGAAAATAAAACTTTTTATTCCAAATTACCGAAACATAGTTTCACATTGCATGTTTTAAAGTTAAAAAAATGAAAATTTTAAGTGATCTATTTTGTCTTAGTCAAATACCTTGCTTAAGTAACTTACACTTAATCTAGTCGAATTGCAGTATTAGCCGAGGGCGTTTGTGCTCCATTTCTGCATTCTCCTAGTACTCCCGTAATCGGTTGACCAGGAGAACGACAGAGTTCCTGGTGTAGAGGAGACTGAATAAGCGAGAAAATGCTGAAACACTTATCTTTAACGTGAAACAAATGGCAACAGCGCCGAGGTCTCAGCATGCGAATAATGTTATATATTGTAGGAGGTGAGAGCGATCCAAACATACAATCTAAAATATTAGAGGAAACTGTTACCCCTCGATAGAAACCTTTATTAACCACTCTCCCCTTAAGTCAAATATGTTTTTAGTTTCCTTATATATGCACCAGGTGTGGTGGAGGCTTGAGCGCCCGCGAGTATAGCGGTCTTAGCGATGGAAATGTACCTATATATATATATATAATAATGAAAATTAATTAAATTCTTAAATTTGTTGGACATGACGAAAAATATTATAAGCATGCTCGGGAAGTAACTATCTACAGTCTCGAACTTTGGCCAACTCGTTCTCGACTGGTAAAAGCTATTTACTTCCCTTGATGCTTAAATAACTATTATTTACAACCATATGTTTAATAAGGTAATTACTGACTTTTAAAAACGTTTATTTTCCACCCCGGGCGGGAAGTAGATTACCATGACAGCGGGTGGGAAGTAATCCATTCCCGACCGCTATCATGGCAACAGATTTTCGCTGCACTGTATTATATATTTAACATAAATAAATGCTTTGTAATTTCATATACGACTAATGAACACGCAAATTTTGAAAACTATACAATGAGCTCGGTCATTCTACGGAGGTCCACGTCTACTAGCGATCTTGGAGTGCTTTTTGGTGCTTTTTGAATCATTCCTCAAATTTAACGTGCATATAGAAAAGTCTTGCAAAGATCCACACAGCATGTTGGGCTTTATTATGCGAAACTGTTTTAACGTTAAGTATTTGTATTCTTTATAATACCTTAGTACGGTCCAAATTAGAATTTGCTTCAATTATTTGGTCTCCGATTCAAAACAACCTTATAAAAAGTATTGAAACTATTCAAAACTAATTTTTAAAATATGTTTTTTATAATAAATAAGTATAAAAGAAATCCAAATTTTGCATCTTATGAACCTTTAAGATTGAAATTTAACTTATGTAAATTAGAAACCCGTCGTGACCTACATCGTACTTATTACTTTTCTCTTTAAAATTCTGAATAATTTAATTGATAGTCCCATTCTTCTCTATGAATTCAAACTCCGTGTCTCAGGTCGAAGAATTCGACATTTCGAGCTGTTACATGTAGATTTTTGTCGGAGTGCTTGCAGAGCTCAATCGCCTGTAGTTAGTATATCATCAAGTTTTAACAGATACAATTCTACCTTTGATTTGAGGATATTAGTACCTCTTTACACACCTTCAAACATAGGTTATTAGAACTACGTGGCTAGGATATATACAGTGTCCGCCAAAAAGTCGGCATAATATGGGAAACATTTTTATTTTGATTTTTCAAAAAAACTTTTTACGTCAATAATTTGTGCTTGTCTAAAAACCTCTTTAGCCTCTATCATATATACCAAGTGATTTTTACTTGTTTAGAAAATGGAGTTTTTCGAAATTGTCAAAATCGAAAAAGTGCTATTTTTCGGAAATTAAGTAATATTTCAATGAGATTTTTTTAGAGCGTGTCATTTTTAGCTAACTAAACAATCTCAAGGCCAGAAAACCCCTATTTTTTTTAACTTTAGCTAAAAATAAATTTTTCAATTTTTTAAATATTTTTCAAAATTTCACATACAAAGATTTAATATTAAAGTTCAATTTTTTTTATGTGAACACTTTAAAGAATTATAATTGGTGAATACCTATAATATAAAATGTTAATTACTTTTTTAGATTTTTTATTATTTACCGAAAAGTAGTATGTTCGCATAATTTTTACGTTTTCTATGCGCTTTTTAGGAGAAATATTTCTCAATTCTAATTAATATCGATTTAAATGGCTTCAAGAAACTCCTAATCTAGCTCTGTTAATGATTATTGTTACAAAAATCCTGTAATTGTTCTTTTACAGTTGTGTAAACGAGGAAATTGTTTAGAACATGTAATTGGATTAAAAAAATCTCCTTATTTAGACAACTGTAAAGGAACATTTACGGGATTTTTTGAAACAGTAATTCATTAACAAGGCTAGATTAAAGTTTCTTGAAGCCATTTAAATCGATATTAATTAGAATTGAAAATATTTCTCCTAAAAAGCGCCTTGCATAGAAAACGTAAAAAGTTATGCGAACATACTACTTTTCGGTAAATAATAAAAATTCTAAAAAAAGTAATTAACATTTTATATTATATTTACCAATTATAATTTTTTAAAGTTTCACATAAAAAAAATTGAACTTTAATATTAACTCTTTGTATGTGAAATTTTGAAAAAATATTAAAAAACTGAAAAATAATTTTAGCTAAAGTTAAAAAAATAGGGGGTTTTGGCCTTAAGATTGTTAGTTAGCTAAAAATAATACACTCTAAAAAATCTCATTGAAATCTTACTTAATTACCGAAAAATAGCACTTTTTGGATTTTGACAATTTCGAAAAACTCCATTTTTTAAATAAGTACAAATCACTCGGTATATATGATAGGGGCTAAATAGGTTTTTAGACAAGCACAAATTATTGACGTAAAAAGTTTTTTTTGAAAAATCTAAAATAAACATTTTTCCCATATTATGCCGACTTTTTGGCGGACACTGTATATAAACGTTTCGATCTGTCAAGTAATCACATAAGCTAAATAACCTTATTATTTATTTTTATCGATAATATTAAGATATGCGAAATTATTAGTTCTCCAACATGGCTTTTAGTAAAAAACAATTTTTTAAATTATTTGTGATTACTGAATTTGTACCAAAATTTAAACGGTTGCGGAAAAAATTGTATACGTACTATGTTAGGAAAGTGTCCCAGAGAAGGACTACTTAATAAAAAAAGCAGAGAGGTACAAGTTAAACTTACTGGCGATAGAAGAAATAAAATTAAAAGGAGAGCAGTTTCTAGATATAGAAAGATTTTATTAAATAGAGGTGGAAATGACAATAGATTAGGTACAGAGTTTTTATTTAGAAAAGGAACAAAAGACGCTTTAGGGGAATTTAAAATAATTAATGAAAGATTAAGTTACTGAAGATTACGGGGAAGAAAGATGAGTGTAGTTAATATACATGCCCTACCTAAACTGCTGAAGAAGAAAAAAACAGCAGATTTATGAAGAGGTAGAAACTGTGCATGGTAGAATTCCAGGATACGATGTAAAGGTCATGATAGGAGATGCGAATGCTAAATCAAGGAAAGAAGAATGTTATAGAGACATAATAGAAGTTGATAGTAAACGTACAGAAACTAACGATAATAAAAAAAACTTCTAAATTCTCTAGCACAAAGAAGATTAAAAGTAAAGGCGACATATTTAAATAACAAAGAAATACATAAAGGTACATGAATATCTGCAGGCCATATATTAATTGAAGAAAAACATATAACAATGATCAAAGATGTGAAATCTTCCTACTACGGTCAAATTTGAACAGCAGTCTCCAAAAACGCAAAAAGGATCAAGTGTACATTCTCAACTGACACAGGACAATAGCAGAACAAAAAAGTGCGAAAATCTACGAAATGGTAATGATAATATGATAATTTATTAAACACTTAGAAAAATTAACATCAGCTGCTGAGTTTGATTTAGATTGGGAAAATATTAAAAATACAATAAAACAAGAAATAAGCGTCTTTTCCCCTTTGCATCTTGACTTGATTTGAATTTGAAATTTTTTATCTGCGTAATATATTATTATTTATTAACTAGTGTATGAGCTTGCCCTCGCTGGCTTAGTCGAGCGACCCAAAATCCACAAACAAACAAAAACAAACACTGGTATACGTATACCGGGTGCTGACTTGCGCGCCGCACCATAGGATTTGCATAGTAAATTCTTTATATTCAATTATTTGCCCACCTTATTATTTTAGAGCTAAATTGTAAATATATTTTTTTGTAGAGCAAAAATTTTAACAATTTCCTATTTTCCGTAATAAGATAAATCAATGAAACCAAAATCATTTTTCAAAAACTCCGGTGGTGCCTTGGAATTACCTAAACAAACAATATGTGTTGTTTGTTTGTTTGTTTGTCATTGATGTTTGACGTTAAATAATTCATTATTAATTTTGTTCTGTTTAATGTCTCTAAGGTACCTGGACCTTGTCTATAATAAAAATGGTTTTATGGTGGACGCTCGTTAAATAAGCTCCTTGTTTATTGTAAAATATCCGTTTAGGCAAATCCAAACAGTACAACCATTAATAGACTGATTCATTTTAAGTTTAAAACTACAGACACTTTATTAAATAATTGTAGGTGCAATAATGAGGTTTAGAACCTACACCAAAACGACAATACGATCGATATTTTGACGGCAGTGACTGAAAATCCTAGTATTAGACAAATATCAGAAAATATACTTTTTCTCCAACCACACGAATAAGACGCTATATTGTCGAATAATTTTGTATAAAAAGTAAGTCATTTCGGGATGTTCACCAATTACCTTGGCAACTGTACACTTTTCGATTCATATTTGCACTAGTACAAAAATGGACGCAAGATAGGGTTTTACATGGTAAATTTTAAATAAAACACAAACGCTTCGTGAATATTCGGCAATCGCCGTCGTTGTTGTTTAATTTCCCGGTATAGTGATTGTTTATTTGCGCCATGACAGTTCTACAATATAACCTACAATGTTTGATTCTAAATAATAAGTCATATTACCGAATTTATGAGTAGTTGGAGAAAAAATAGTATGTTTCATTCGCACAAAAAATGCGTTTTCGGGACGCGTAAGACTCGCCGGACTCCGCTGCGCGTCGTCGGCGATCTGTCTTACTTGTCCCGAAATCATGCATTTTTTGTACTAATGAAACAAATAACTATTTTTCGACAACCGTCAAAAAAAGGGGACATTTGCGCATCGCTATCAATGCGCGAAGTTTGCCATTTTTTAACGTGTTAAAAAATGGGATAATTATTTACGTTACCATTGACAACGTGAAAATAGGCATTTCGCGCACTAGAGCGCCAGAAATTTTCGCGCACTACGGCGCGAAACAATATTGATGTTTTTGTTTGACAGTTGTAGAATAGTATCGAGAGATCCAAAAAAAACTGTTCCTCAGCGGGCTGTGGAAACTGAACGTATGAATAATATGTTGGTGACACTGTACGTCAATGTCAAATTCGAGGTTAGCAGGTTAGGATTTGCGTCATTTTGTGTCATAAGTGACGGAAAACCTAACCTGATAACCTCGAATTTGACATTGACGTACAGTGTCACCAACATATTATTCATTGGTTGAATTTTTACAGCCCGCTGAGGAACAGTTTTTTTTATCTCTCGATATATTATACATCAAGGTAGCGAAGCGCAGTATTATAACCTGAGCGCATATTAGATACTGAGCGCGCAGCGCGAAGTATCTAAAGCGCGAAGGTTATAAGACGATTCGCTACCGTGGTGTATATACTATTTTTGCACTATCAAACGGCTTAATACCTAAATTCCCAACAAATTTCAAAAATATTCTTACTGTCAACCTGACAATACAGCTCTTTAAAACGTCAAAATTAAAATAGTCATATTTGGTAACTTAGCAATTTATTAGTTACCACGGTGAAAATTGTTTATTTTACTTTCTCTCCCGTGGTAGAGAAAATCAACTTCACGACGTAAAGATAGGCCAATAACGGTGCTTTCTGAGACTAGTAGTGCAAAAAAAAATTGTTTGTATTGTGAGCGCAAAATGTTTTAGAGCATTCGAATGACTTCTTTGACTCGGCTATCGCCTCGTCAAAAAAAGTAACATTCTCACGCTCTAAAATCATTAATTTTGCGCTCTTAATACAAAAATTACCAACGAGTTGTTGCCAGCCAAATCGCGGGGCCTTTATGAACGGCGGTACAACGACTTCATCAAATGGTGTGAATCGCGGAAAACGTAGTGTTGGCACAATTTTGTCATTTATTTAGGACAGCAGAAAAAATGTTGTATGTATTTCTAGTGTACTCGCATCCTCATGCCAAAATGGCTCTCTTTGCACACTAAATACATAAATATCTATTTTTGCAATTTATTGTTAGAAGAGGAAATAGCACCGCCGGTGGTCAACGTTGCTAGAGAGCAAGAGATTTGGTTTCAGTTGTTTCGATTATTTTTTTCGTAGAGATTTCAACCAATCAGAAGGCTGGATTTAGTTAAGTTATCTTGTATAATTTCGATTATACAAAATCGATTATACTATAGTAACTTCACTAGGCAACGCAATACATAACTTTTGTCAACTTGATGTTGTTTTCATGGAGATGACTTTCAGCTAGGTTAATACACACAAATCGAGCTGCCAATAAAATATTTATTTGTTCCTAATATTAAAATTTACTCAAAAAATAATCAAATCGAATACAATGCGTACTTCGAACAGGTTATACGTCTCAAACTTCCTGCACAATAACAAATCGTGTCAGTTTGACAGAATAATCCTCCCGCTAACGCGGTCGGACTATTTAACCTGTCAAACTGACACTCTTATATTATTGTGCAACAAGTTATCGACATATAACCCGATAATATCGAAGTACTTATAGTATTACTTCTGATTATATCACTCCCTCAATCAATGAAAAACTACAAAATGCATAGTTACGCATGTGCTAACTTTTGATAATGTACATAGCAACTGATAATCATATACCTTCCTGACTAATAGGTGATAGTCAAACGCCTTCACAAACATTAAGTTACCTGCTGTCAGTACAATTGTCATAACAACCACATTAACTGTACTTTTAATATTTAAAATACATTATTCAAACGTTGTTTATTGACTCGTGATATAATCTAGCCGAATGCAACTCGTGTCTTCTCGATTATCAAATCATTTCTGTTTCCACTCGATATATTGTTCTAGGCAATCACGCGAGTCCTACGGACTCGTGTAAACGGAAATGATTATTTTATAATCAGGAACCCACTAGTTGCATTATATTGCAATGGTTTTGAGCCTTACACCCCAAACTCGGCAAGCATTACCATATTAAATGGACTTTTCACATAAGCTCAGAGTGGGAGATTTTATTTGACTGCAAAGCTAAGCATTAAATTTGCTAAAAATTATCATATTTGCAATGAGATGCTATTAATTCACAAAATAATTAATGAAAGAATGAAATAAGAATAGCTCAAGTCTCATGGGGATCTTAGTTAAATATTAATTCAGTTAATAAATAGGTTTGTGCTCTAAGTAATTGCCAAACCAAATGATATTTTAATAATGACAAGATGGATCGCTAAATGCAAGGGAAATGCAGCGTAGAATTAAAATACAATTTACTGGAGGAAATCTAGTCAGGGTTCTAGTAAGAAAGATAAATTAAAAGCCAGACAAGCTTACAATCATGCAAAGAGCAAATAAGACGAAGGTTTTAATGCATTTAAAAGGGGTCAGAAGAATCCAAAGGCAAAGGTTAGAAGAAATTTCAGAAAAGTAGACACATTGAAATCATAATTGTGAGGAAATTCAGACAGTGTTTTAAACAAACAGGAAATACGCGAAATAACCGCTTTAATCAATACAGTGTCATGTGGACAAATAAACTTCATTAAAAATTCATGCAGTGGAAATTGGACACGCCATAATTAGTATTAATGTAAATAATTATTTAAGACACAGTTATATTGTACATATTCTTAATATTAACTAGATTTAGTGTTAAAAGACAGTCAATTGAACATAGTTTATATCCGGTTTTTAAATTAATATTACTAGCTTTTGTTAATTACCGGCGAATGGAGAAGACAATTGAATAATTTTAATGTACTGACTTGCAAATTTATGCTCTGTATTTAATTAAAGATTTATGTTAGTAAAAATAAAAATACAAATCTCAAACTTCACCAGTGTGTCGAGCAAACTTTTCTGTCCAAGTGGTAGTGTTTGCAATAACATCCGCCACCAAAAATTGTTGAGCTTTCCGAGCAAGGTGCAACATAACCTCGATTCGCAGCGAGCCAGTTCCAGTTCCAAGAAGAAGACATACGGGTCTAGCCAGCACTTCGACGAAGATATCAGCGTGTTCAGAAGCCCGAGGGGAACGTACCTGCATGCCTGCAGTAATATCCGACCCATAGGACTACGCCAGCGAGGACAGCCGAGCCTTCGATTCCTGCCGATACAAGATCGGAGAGGCGAGGTACTGTAAATTTTAAAAACTAAATAAGTGAACGCCTGGAAAATCAAGTCAACACGCGAACGAGCTTTACCTGAAACGATCTAGGCCGAATTCCTTGCCGTATCAGTATTTGCAGCAGCAAAAAGGTTCAGCATCCAGATTTTGAAGTTAGGCGGAAAGCAATTTGGAAAGAACGCCGAGATAAACAAAAGCATCCTAGTCGCGGCCCCAAATAACAATCGCTGAAACAAAGGAGAGTTTAATGCCGGGAAATCAAATGAATTCAAATACTTACATTCGAGCTGTCACCGATTTCTGTTTGTTTTGATTTATTCATTTATCGCTACCGAGCAGCGGCGGCCATCTTTACTTGCACTTGACCCAGATTTCGAATTTTAGATCGTGCGCACCGAAGCTTTGTTATACAGGTCCACACTTGATAAATTTCAAAACCAAATATTTAACTCTGAACTCACCTGAGACGAGTTTCACTTTACCGAACCTGAGCTAGTGTATTTTTATTATTGGCAGATAAATAAAATTAAATGAGGGCATGAAACTGTTTATTTTACCAACTAAAGCACAGACAAATTTTAGTCAACCCACTATTTGACAATTAGCACCAATCAAAAATAATAAAAATTTGCGTGGTAACTATTTCTTTATTTATTTATATTTTATACAAATCTCTAAACCATACAAACCATTGATATATGATTATTTCCTTTATATCCGGAATAATGCGTAATCACTATGGTTTCTGTCAGTTTAACAATGACAAAAATTCAAACGTCAAAATTTAAGCGAAGTTAAATATGTGTAAAAATTTTATCGCTTGTGCATAATTTTAACATGCTTATTGAAGGTGTTCCACCAACTGAATTTTATCTATTTATTCAGGAAATAAAGACGCCGAACATCCCGCGTGCATGTAAACTAGCCTGAATAAATTTTAACGATTTTCTGTTAGAATTTAATCGGCTATTTTAATGCACTTGGGATATTACTGTTGATTATACCACTCCCTCTAACATCAACCAATGAAAAACGGTACAATGCATAGTTACGCATGTACTAACTTTTGATAATGTACATAGCAACTGACAATCACATACCTTCCTGATTAATAGGTGATAATCACACGCCTTCACAAACATCACGTTACCTGCTGTCAGTACAATTGTCATAACAACCACATTAACCCTACTTTTAATATTTAAAATACACTATTCAAACGTTGTTTATTGACTCGTGATATAATCTAGCCGAATGCAACTCGTGTCTTCTTGATTATCAAATCATTTTTGTTTCCACTCGATATATTGTTTTAGGCAATCACGCTCGTCCTTTGGACTCGCGTGATTGCCAAACAATATATCTCATGTAAACAGAAATGATTATTTGATAATCAAGAACCCACTAGTTGCATTACATATGATAATTCCATCGCATCACTAATTTTTGTAAAAATTCTAGTTTGATTTTTTACATTCTTTCGGTTCCGGAAAATGGTAAATTGTTAGCAAAAACATGGCGTAAAGAATACAAGGTGAAACGTTCCCGGAGATGCGCAGTCGTTCAGAAAGTAGAGGGGAGATGTCAACCCAATCCCCCATGGGCCTACACAGGAAATCCATCATGGCCGCGATCGTATATTGTTGCTGGCACTGTCAGTCGATGTTAAATTCGAGATTAGCAGGTTAGGTTTTTCGTCAGTCTGACACAAACTGACTCAAAGCCTAACCTCAAATTTGACATCGACAGCGTCTCCAACCATACACTTCAGTACTACCAATCGTGCCATTTGTGGGCCCATGTCTTATTGGTTGAATTTGAGGTCCGCCCACATTCTACGGAATGTTACACCTGTATTCTATGCACCATGAGCAAAAGTATAAATGGATGCGGTCTTTTTTTCTACAGAGCACTTTAGCTCTAAAATAATTAGGGGAGCAAATAAGTAATTGAACTTAAAGAATGTAAATTTCTATGGTGCGTCGCGCAAGTTAGCACCCGGTATACAACTAATTTATTGAAAGGTAAATGAACGATGAGGCACTTCTGATTGCGAAGACGGTCAGTTCCAATCTTGCACCAGTTTGAGCCGGGGTGAAAGTCCCTAACAAGTAGGGGGTGGGGAATGAATACTAGTGGCCAATGGCAAGCTTTAGCAACGATTTATATGTATAAGAATAACAGACGATCCTAGATATGTTCCCAACTGGCTTCTTCAGCAAGACATCCCGATACCCACAATCAAGCAAGAAATCGAACGTGGTAATGTAGTGTATCAAGCAAAACTTAGTGTTCATACTAATAATTTAGCTGTGGCGCTACTAGATAGACAGTATATCAAACGAGTTAAAAGATACGATTCCTTAGACCTATGTAACAGGTTTAACTAAGTTTAATTTTAGTTTTGGCGTAAGTCTAGTTTATCAAAGCATTTGTTCATATCAATACAAAAAAATAATACTAAAGAGCATGGTATACTGTGCATCTAATAAATAAATAATTTACTGAATGTTATGGTAATATAACAGATTGTAAATAATTCTGAGCATTAAACGCGTAAAAATTATGTATAAGAAACATGTAATTAGGCTTTGCCTGTTTCTTTGTTTCCATTAATAAATAATAACATTATATGCCTTTAACATTTATTTAAGCTAGCATAATTATCTACTGATTAGTATGTAATCGTATTTTTTAATAGTTCATAACGTTACTAATGATGTAGAACGGTTTCGATCTACATAACCTGAGAGTACTATAATAATAAAGTTCCTGTTTTGTACAATGAAGGGTCCACATCATTTTCTCAGCCTACTATTAAACAAAATTATCGAATGGCATGCTTCTCTATAATTTTTTAACCATCACGCCGATCACAGTATAACCACGTTTCAATGCTAACGTTTCAACAGTTAATCATGGTAGTGCTACTGTATGGTATATTAATGCTATTTATCTCCGAAATGCTTGTACAAACATCAGCAGAGGAATCTTTGTTTGCAAAGGTAAAATACTAGCAAATCTCGTTAAAATTCTTACAAAAACGTTTACAGTTTCATCAAAGCGACTATAAAATGGTTCTTGAACGAGCAAATGTAGTTCGATACGATAGAAGATACTTTAATCGTTTTGAATATGCGTCTTTCGTATATAATCGTACTGTCAAAGCAGTTAATATGACTATCAATACAAATGTCGATTTGGGAAAACTGGATGTAAGTATATTTCTAACCCAATCGTGTCAGCTCTTTTTTAAGGAGTTTGTTTTTTTAATACTTTAGCCACAAAAAACAAATGTAAGAATCAAGGAGTCGAACTAGGAATGATAAACCGTTAAATAAATGTCAAAAATTATGGTGTTTTAAACCGTTGGCGTACCAGTTTACAGAGGTTCACTGGCTCAAAGATAGTTAATTATTTTGCACCCTTTTGGAGTAACAGCGGGACTGAGTGCACGATGAAATTTTTAATTTGATTAAGATATGGGGTGATAATTTTTGTAATACGACCTCGGTTTCACTTCAGTTGAACAATTTTCAAAATTTTCAATTATTTGCACTTAAATAAGTGAAATATAATAGCAACAAGTATTACAATTACGTAACAAGAGCTGTGAGAAGTATATTACGCACGAGTTGAAAAAGTTACGCAAAAGCGGCGGTTTATATTTGTATCACGACGATTTGTGTTTTTAAATATATTTGAATCAGGATAAGCTCACCTGAGTATCAAAACAGAACTAAATTGCAAGAAGCGTCTTATATATACAGTGTGTCCAAGATAAGGAGGGCCAGTATGGGGATCTCGGTAATGGTAAGAGATACAAATTTGGTTAAATGGAAAGAAAGTTGCGCAATTAAAGGACTAAAAAAATGACGTCTAGAAATCCTTGATATGATTTTTCGTTTTTGAATTATCTCAAAAAACCAAATTTTTGGATTTTCTTTTTTATTTTTTTCTGGCGTTAATATTAAAGTTAGAGCGAAACTGATTAAACTTCTTTATAGCAACTTTTAGTGGACTTAATGATTACGTTATCAATTTTTTTATCCGACGTTTCGTCTTCGAGAAACCATCATCAACTTCATTTTTTTAAATACGGTCCTGGTTTTTTGATGCCAAATTTGCAAAGCCCTTGTTACTCTAAATTCAATAATGTACCACATATTATGGTTTAATTACGTTTCGAGCTTTTTTCTGATCATCATCAGAAATTTTTTTAGATACGGA
>CALNHX010011293.1:7520-33224 GCA_940337035.1 Agriotes lineatus
CATCCAGGTTATTTTATGCTCTTTTTTATGTATGAATCTTGTACTCAATGAGTACAATATTTTTAATTATCGACTGTATTTTTGTAATGAAAATCGTACGACACTCATTAATGACCAATAGAAAAATCAGTTCACGAGCCGTAACCAAGACAACAACAAAATTACTGAACATCATTATTATGTCAAAATGCTTGGTGGGTTAAATCTTTTAAATAAAAAGATGTATTAAAAAAAACTGGATTTAGTTTTTAATTTTTTGCCTACTCCAGACGTAAAAAAAACACATTTTTTTAAACTATAATTTTATTTGCATAGTATATACAAATCGGCCGCTCCATCGAATAACACAGTATGTGATAATGAGTAAAATTGTGGGTAACAAGGAAACACGATGGCTCCACACTCTGCATGCATTCCCAAAGTTAAATCCCGTATATTTGCAGTCTGTATTAAAGTATAATTTTTACTGTCTGACCAAAAATCTTGCAACCCTAAAGTTTCATGGTAAAATGTAGGTACTGTGTTTTGAAATCCAATGGGTGGGCGGAAGTGAGGATTAAATTAATTTTCTACACAGTATCTACAAGAAGACAAGAACAGTTTTATTATTTTTTTTACGATAGCTACACGATATTATTTTTTTTATCAAAAAGATATGCTGGACAACTTAAACAAATACAAAAACAATAAAAATAACCAAAATTTATGAATTACCGCCCTGCACACCAATAACAAACATTCAGAAATTAAGGTTATGTAGGTACGTTGAGTGAGCATGTCTGCAACAAAACACAGTATCTGGTAGATACTGTGTTATACACAGAATTTTGACAAAAAAGTTTGCTCTAAGTGTTTTTTCTAAAACACAGTAACTACCAGATACTGTGTTTTCTTTGGTTCTTTTGAACATTATAATGACTTGCTGTGTTTTGAATTGGAGAACAGAAGAAATTCATGTAGATACTGTGTTTATGGGTAGCTGTAAATAGGTAACCAGTATAGATAGCTCAAATCTGATTAGCTAGAAAGATGCGGGACAACACAGTATCTACATATGAACATTCAGCTCAATTTCACAAGAAATGTTGGATACTGTGATTTTCGATGGAGCAGCCGAAATGTCAGGAATTATTTGAATAAAAAAATAATAAATATACATATATACACTGACCGGCAAAATTAACGCATATTTTTTTAATGCAGTTTTTTATCAATAAAAGGTAATGCTACAACTTTTGTATCTACAAATTGCGAACAAATATATTTAATGATCAAGTAGTTAGCTGACAAAATTGTTTTTGTCATTTGAAAACAATTCTCATGCTGTTTTGTATACTGTTAAAGAATACTTTCAAAAATCACGTTTTTCTGTGAGTTAATTTGCATTGCTTTTGTTTATCGGAAAGGCTCAGTTTTAAGTTCCTTCGCTATTTTAAGTGTGCTTTTGTTTTTGTGTTTCCTTCTTATCGGTTGTTCTGAATTATGCCAGTGCTAAGTAGCGATAATGCAATTAGAGCGACAGTGTTGTTGGAAGGAGGAAGAAAGCAAAATTATGTTGCATTACAGCTAGGAGCTAATCAGTCTACAATTTCTCGACTTCAAAGAGGACTTAGAGAGACTGGAAATGTCGGTAGAAGACGAGGGCGAGGTCTCAAGCGCGCGTCATCGGCTGTAGATGACCATTTCTTGCTATTAAGTTCTTTACGGAATCGCACTCTTACAGCTCCAGAACTCCAAAACAACCTTGAGACCACAAGAGGGATAAGAATAAGTGAGAGAACAGTGAGGAGAAGGTTAGCAGAAGGAAACCTTCATGCTAGACGCCCTGCAATGTGTCCCATTCTGTCCAGACGGCATCGGACAACTCGATTATCTTTCACTCGTCAGTATGTAAACTGGAGAATAGAGGATTGGGAAAAAGTTCTGTTCACAGATGAATAACGGTTTTCTTTGGAGGGTGCTGATGGTCATCAGAGAGTGTGGAGAAGAACTGGCGAACGTTACGCTGAATGTGCGATTACTGAGAGGGACAGATTTGGGGGTGGCTCAATAATGATTTGGGGGGCATTTCTTTGAGTGGTTCTACAGACTTTGTTGTGTTTGATAGACCAAGTGTAACAGCACATTCGTATATCGAAGATATTCTGCAAGACCATGTAGTACCGTTTGCATTTGGTATCGGCGACGATTTCTTATTAATGCGGGATAATGCTCGCGCACATGTTGCTCAGATTACTAGGGACTACTTAAATGCTGTTGGAATTAACACATTAGATTGGCCAGCCTGTAGCCCCGACTTAAATCCCATAAAGCATCTATGAGATAAGCTCAAGAGGCGATTGCATGCTCGAAGACCACGGCCTGCTTTGTTAAATGAGCTACGTCAGTTCCTGCAAGAAGAGTGGGAGAATCTGCAGCAAGATTTCATCAGGAATCTTATTGGCAGTATGCAGCGATGTCTTCAAGCCGTGATCCAAGCTCGAGGAGGACATACAAGATATGGAGGCAAGCAAAATTAATTACACGGGTTTCCTTTGTTCTCGATGTGATAATTCTTCTCTTCTTCTTCTTTCACGGCTCCTTCTGCCCTCTCAGGCGTCGGATTGGGAGTCCCGGTCCTCTTTTACCCATTTCATCCATGCTTTCCTATCTCTTGCTAAAATTTTCATCTCTGCTTTGGTTTTTCCCTTTGATCTCCCTATTTCCTCTATCTGATCCATCCATCTTCTACGTGGTCTCCCTCTTCTGCCTCTGATCGGTTTTCCTATTTCCATTATCTTTTTTGTTAGTCTCTCTCTGTTCATTCTTGTGATATGCCCGTACCAATTCAGCTGTTTTTCATTAATTTTTTCTAGTATTGGTGGTTGTTGTAAAGCTTCCCTAATGAACTCATTTCTGGCGTGGTCCCATTTCGTTATCCCTATGATCTTCCTCAGGTGTTTCATTTCCATCGCATTTATCTTACTTTCGTGTTTTTTCTGCCAGGTCCAGTTCTCTGCAGCATATGTAATTATGGGTACAGTTATTGTGTTGTGGATTTTTAGTTTCACTTCTGTTTCTATTTGCTTGTGGCCTAACATTGTATTATTCAGCGTGTAATATAGTCTCGTAGATTTGTTTGCTCTGTTAGCTAATTCTGCGTCGATTTTTCCATCATTTGTTAGGATTGTCCCTAGGTATTCAAAAGTTGTTACCCTTTCTAGTGCTGCGTTCTTGCATATGATCTCCCTGTTAATGTTTTCTCCCTTTTCGTTTATAATCATCACTTTTGTCTTGTTTGAGTTAATTTCCATCTTCATATTTTCAATTTCTCTAATCCAGTTATCTAATAGGTCCTGCATTTTTCTTCTGGAGTCAGCAATTAATACCACGTCGTCCGCGTACATCAGACTGCTTATTGATATGGGATTTAGGTTATTGAATCCTATCACGGTATTTAGTTCTGCTTTAGTCTTGATTTGTTTTAATATTTTGTCCATTATAATCACAAATAACAGTGGGCTTAGACTGTCCCCTTGTTTAATTCCTCTTTTTATTTCGAACTCTTCTGACCGATGACCTGCTATTTGCACTTTGCCTTTCACTGTGCTGATCGTATTTCTAATTATGCGAATAAGTTGTCTTGGCACTTCTAACTCGGCTAGAGCACTCCACAGGGCTTGTCTGTTTACCGTATCAAATGCCGCTCTTAGATCAATAAAGGTTATGTACAGTTCTTTCCCTACTTCTATTGTGTTTTGTATCAAGGTTCTTAGGATGTATATATTTTCGTTTGTTTGTCTTCCCGGTCTAAAAGCTGTTTGCTCCTCTTCTAGCTTAGGTTCTACGTAAGCTCTTAATCTTTTCTCCAGGATTCTTGTAAATAGTTTGTGAGTAGTTTGGGCTAGGCAGATGGCTCTGTAATTCTCGCATTTCGCTGTTTCTCCTTTTTTATGTATCGGCAAGATTAGATTGGTTTCCCAATCTCTAGGGATTCTTTCCTGTTTCCACACTTCGTTCAATAATTCCCATAACCATTCCTTTCCTTCGTCTCCCAGCCATTTTATCATTTCTGGGGCTATCTCATCCTCTCCACTTGCTTTCCCAGATTTTAAATGTTGGATTGCTTCCTGTAGTTCTTCTTTTGTTATTTCTTGTATTTCTATTGCGTCTACATTTTCCTCCCATTCATCCCTTATTGCGCTCCCAAATTTTTCCACGTAAAACTCTTTCCAGGTTTCCATAATTTCCTTTGTTTCCACTTTGAGTTCGTTGTGTTTATTCCTTATGGCTTTTATTTCTTTGCAATTTGAACCTCTTAGTCTTTTTACGGTTGTCCAGAATTTCTTTGTATCTACTTTGTAATTGTCATTAATTTCTTCCCCGAATTCTCTCCAGCTTTTCTTTTTCGCTTCTTTGATTGCTCTCTTTACTTTGTTTCTCTTCTCATTATAATTTTCTCTATCTTCAGTTGTTTTTGATTTCATGTATTTCTTCCATGATTGTTTCTTATCCTTTACTAGTCCTTTTATTGCTCCATTCCACCATTTTGTTCTCTTTAAATGTTTGCTGTGTTTTCTTCTGCCGCATATTTCTTCTGCTGCTTTTAAGGTAGTTTCCCTGAATATTGCCCATTTAGTCTCTAGGTCCTCTTCCTGCCCTTCGTCTTTTCTGCTGCTAAATAGGGCGTTAGTCCTCTTCTGGTACTTCAACTGGTTTTCTGGTATTTTTAGTTTGTATGTTGCTATCCTGCTATAGCTTATTTCTTCTGTTTTGTTTATTCTAGCTCGGAGTTGAGCCACGACCAGTCTGTGATTTGAGCCTATTTCTGCCTCCATTCTTGTTTCTATGTTTTGAATTACCTCGTTGAGGCTTCTTGTGTGTACTATGTAGTCTATTAAACTTTTTGCCTTCCGTTCTTCTGCAACGAAAGTGTATTTATCCTCTTCTTTTTGTTTCCACATCGTGTTGCCTATTATTAGGTCATTATTTTGGCAGAATTCGATCATTTTTATACCATTCCTATTTAACACTTGTTCACCTTGATTTCCCATACAGCCCATTCCTCTGTTTTGGTCTCTTCCTACTCTTGCGTTCCAATCTCCCATTATGATGGATGTTTCTGTTTCCTCTCTCACTTCGTCTAGTACCTCCTGAAGTGTTCTATAGAAATCTGCTACTTCTTCCTCTGGTGTACCCTCTACTGGTCCGTAGATTTGTATTATATTGATTACTTGTCCTAATTTCATTGTTATCGTCATAATTCTAGAATTGACTGCTCTATATTTTAATACTTGTTTGTGAATGTCATTTGTCATTATTATTCCTACTCCTTCATTTGCCCTACTTTCAGCCTTTACTCCTGAGTAGTACATTATATGTTTATTTGTGATCCTAAGGGTCCCCTCTCCTTTTTTCTTCGTTTCGCTTATGCCGAGTATCTGAATTTTATTGTTATCCATCTCTTCCACTAACTCCATATCTTTGCCTGTCAAAGTGTTTATGTTCCAAATCCCTATTCCTATGTTTCTGTCTATTTCCTGTACTGTTCTCCCTTTATCTCCGTTTTCCTGATTTTGCCTAAAATGTATTCTCTCTTGTCCATTTCCATTGCCATTCGTTGTTGGTTCCGTCCGGTTTTGGTTTACATCTACTTTTTTGGGGTGTGATGGTGGTGTGTTGTCTGCATGAAGTTCCCGAGGGTTTTATTCAAATCTTCCTCCTCCTTCCCTGGCTTTGCTTTTCTGAAGGGTGTAAGTATCGTTTGTTCCCAGTTTTTCTTTTTTGGGATTGTTCCTTGAGGGGATTTTCCTTCTTCTCCATCAGTGGACCTGCCTCTTTTCATCCTTTCTTCGTTGTTGTTTTCTAGTTCCGTAGTTTTTTCCGTTTCCTTTGTTACTTTATTGTGTTTCTCTAGGTCCTCGATCCTCCATTCTTCTCCATTTATTATTAACTTGTCTCTTATGATTGTCGCATTCATTCCCTTGTTCCTGGCTTCTCTCATATGTGGTAATAATTGTTTCTTCGTTTCCCTAGTCTTTTTATCCAGGTCTTCGCTTACTCCTATTTTTGTTCCCTTTAGTTCCTTTAAGCTGCGTAGAATTTCCAGTTTTTTCAATTTTGTTGTGAGTCCAACCTTGATTGGTCTGCTTTCCCTTCCGTTATACCTTCCTAGTCTGTTTATGAAGTCTATTTCCCCGTCTGCGATTAATACTCCTATTTTTCTTGCTACTTCTCTTAGAAATTTTTCTTTTAGTGTTTTAGTGTCTTCTCCATATTCTTCTGGGATGCCGAAGATTATTAAGTTCCTTTTTCTTGTTTCGTTTTCCGATGTGATAATTCATATTTATTAAAATTTTCAGAAACTGAAACACACTGTAGAATGTGGAGGCTACTGGGGAATTAGTTAGAGAGTTTTGTTCGCCAAGCTCCTTTCTTTGGTCTTACAGACATGTATTAGTGTTAAATGGGCATTTTTCAATAAAATATCATTAAAAAAAATATATGCGTTAATTTTGCCGGTCAGTGTATATTAATACAAAAATACTCAATAAAAATATGTAATGTTGACATTTATGTATTACCTACATTTAAAGAAATTAAAATAGGTAAATGATTTTCTTATTTTCTTATACACAACTCGGCCAAGCAAAACCAGTTCTTACAGCAGTCAGATATAAATCATCTAACCCTACAATTTTTCTGTCAGTATATCCATTGTAAACAAAATATCATAGCCTACCCTAATCTATAAAGGTCGTGAACGACATATATGTAAGCGAAATCAGTGGCGTAACTATCATATGTGCAGGGGGTGCAAAGAACCTCCGAAACCGAATGTGTATAGGCGCCGCGGCAGCGGAGTTTTTTGTGAAAATAAAAGTTTTCCTAGAATAGAGGTTCAAAGCGGCAACAGACTATGATACGTGAGCGCCACTGGGCTCTTTTGAGTGCGCAGTCTTTTCTCCTTTTGAGTAGATTAGAAGTTCCAGCTCTAGTGTGTGTTTGTGATGCTTAGATTGCATAGTGCATAGTAACATACTATAAATTCAAAGTTTTAAACCGCAAATTTCTGACAATTGCCTCAGATGCAGAGGTCATAGAGAGTGCCAAATTACTTCAAACTACGTATGAAACTGATCTCGATGACGGCTTACTAAAGTAAATTGTACAATTTCGATCTTCGTACACAACTAGTATTAAATATTTCTTATCAGTGAAGAAAGTGGGAGAAAAATGTCTGTCTAATCACACATCATCGGCTAGCTTTCTATATTTGTATACAGCTTATATCCTACTTTTTACATCTCGTCACTACAGATTCCACTGAGAGATATTTTTCTAAATTAAAAATTATTAAGAACTTTTTGCTAAGTAAGATGAGCCAAATACGCCTAAAGAGTTTTGCATTACTGAGTAGCGGGAAAGTAAGAGCCAGTACTCTTGGTTTTAATTCACTGATAGATATGTTAACTTTAGCAAAGTGTCGCAAAAGAGAGTTTAATTAAAGTGCTATACCTACCTACATATTCTTATATCTACTAGCTGGCCCGGCAAACGGCCCCCCAAAAATAATTTGTCTCTGAAACCCCGTTTCACCACTATAGAGTTTTAATTTTACGTCATGTCCATCGTCTTGGAATTAAAAATAAATGCCATTTTCGCAATCAACGTCGCAAAAAACCGCAATAACGACACCCATATCGATTTTTAGGATTATTTGCCCCATTTCACCCCCTAAGGGGTAGCGGACCCAACAGACGTTGTCCTGCCCGAACGTTGGTTTGCCGGCTATTGGCGGGTTTAGCAAACGTTTTTTCGATATTCGAATTTTCTGTCTTTTTCATTTTAAAAAATATTGGAGGGTGGTGGGAGGGGGGTGAAATTTTGGAATTATATGTTCTGATATGCGAGAAATCTTTAAAAAATTAAAAAAAGAAATTCGTCAAAAAATTAAAAAAAAAATTTCCTAGAACCCGATTGTACCGCCACCTACCGGATCCAATTGTGAATCTAAATCATCCAGAGTCCCTCTCAAACACACACAAAATTTCATCAAAATCGGTCCAGCCGTTTAGGAGGAGTTCAGTCACGTACACACCTACAGAAGAATTATATGTATAAAGATATACGGATGGGGCCATAATTATACAGTGAATTTATTCTAATGGTTAACATAGCAGTTTCGTTTCATGCCAGCAGTTAATCATACAGGTCACTTCCATAGTTACCAATGAAATAACATACGAATTTCAATTAGGTACTTGCTAATAAGAAACTTTAATTTTGTTACCGGAATGTAGGTATGCAACTAAAAAGTAAATACGTAGGAACAACTTGTGTGTTGTATCTTTTCTTCAGTGGTATACATTAGGATAACTTTTAATTGTATTTTTGGCAAGTAATAATTCCTATGTTAACTCATAAAATACACGCTCTAATCTATTGGTCTCATTTGTAACTATGGAAATGGCCTGTATGATTAAATGGTGGCATAGAAACGAAACGCTTATGTTAACTATTAAAATAAATTCCCTGTATATAACAGCAATAAGATAACATGAACTACAAAATAGAATGCTTCAGTAAGAAAGAGATGACCATACAACAAAATTACTTTAGTAGGCACAATTAGTTAACATATGTCATAATTAAAGTGAGCGTCAAGCCTACTCGAATATTTGCTACTATGTTTATCTCTTTCTTACTCAAGCAATATGTGTTATTTTCTTGTTCATGTTATCTCATTGCTGTTATATCGAGAGATCCAAAAAAAACTGTTCCTCAGCAGGCTGTGGAATGAAAAGTCACGTCTTTACTTGTGTCAGCTGGAATCCACTACCTAAAATCATTGGTCTCTTTGTATCTTTGGTCACTAGCTTCTCCAACGATACTGGACCAATTAAGCTGTATGGTGGCTTAAAATGTTGCTAATTGTTAGACTTAGATCGTAGGCCGGTTTTTATTTTCAAAAAAGGTTTTAATTAGATTATTTAATTAGCAAACTAAGCGTAGCTCAGGTGATTCATTATATAGCACTACAGCAGCGCGTCGTTCAACAAAGTTCTGTAGCTTAGTGGTAGAATGTTCGCCTGCCACGCGGGCGGCTCGGGTACGATTCCCGGCCAGGCCATCTTTTTTTTAAGTTTATATGTGTGTATATGAATCTCTCCTAAATTTGCGAACCGAAGCGTAACTCGGGTGATTCACTAGTTAAATAATAATGAAACGTCATTTTTAGAAGCAGAAATATTTTAACAATCTGACAGATTCGTATAGAAACTGACAACTAATTATTATCTGACACAAGTAAAGACGTGACTTTTCATTCCACAGCCTGCTGAGGAACAGTTTTTTTTTTATCTCTCGATATACAGTGTGGTCCATTAAGTGTGCAACAAATGGGACATTTTTTTATTAGTTGTAAAACCGAAATTTAAATACGGCCAAAAGTTAGTGCATGTTTGATAACCATATCAGATGCCCTTAGAATGGCTTCAAGTCAAACAGTATACAGGGCAGGACAAAAAATATGTAATTCGTTCAAGAATAAAGTTACCTTATTTCAAAAAATATAGCAAAATTTTATTGAGAAAAGTTGTTTAGAATCAAAAGTTATGCTCAAATACAAAGTCACGGCCTCCTATTCGAATTTTGATTCTTTTTCTTGGAAAATTTTGTATTATCCCCGTATGATACATATTTTTATTATTCTGATTTTATTAAGAGTTTTTCATATGTAAATTATTATTAGTAAAGCATTTGCCTTGTTAAAAAGAATATTTGCGAAATTCTAAAGTTCTGTTAAATATCGTTGCAACAAACATGAAGTGGACGCTTACCTAAAAAAATATAAATCCAAGTAAATTTTACAAATACGCTTCAAGTTGCTAAAAGTTATATAAAAGGGATGTGGTTGTGGCCGCTTTAAATACATATAAAATAAAAATAATAAAAATATGTATCATACGGGGGTAATACAAAATTTTCCAAAAAAGAATCAAAATTCGAATAGGAGGCCGTGAGTTTGTATTTTAGCATAACTTTTAATTCTAAACAACTTTTCTTAATAAAATTTTGCTATATTTTTTGAAATAAGGTAACTTTGTTCTTGAACGAATTTCATATTTTTTGTCCTGCCCTGTATATTGTTTGACTTGAAGCCATTCTAAGGGCATCTGATATGGTTATCGAACATGCACTGACTTTTGGCAATATTTAAATTTCGATTGTACAACTAATAAAAAAATTTCCCATTTGTTGCACACTTAATGGACCACACTGTATAATTGTGGCCCCATCGGTATTTTATTTTTCTTGTGAATTATTTAAATTTGTATTCCTTTTACGTGGTTTTTGTTTTTGTATTTTCCTATGTATTTTTATGTTTCATGTTATATTTTGCTAGTGTTTGATGTAATGGTAAAATCTGTTCTACTTTATGGGTCGGAATCGTGGACGGTTACAGAACTGGTAAAGCAGAAATTGCAGGTGTTTGTAAATAGGTGTTAGGTGGCCAGTCATTATTTCGAACAAAGATCTTTGGGACCGAACAAATCAGGTGGACATTAAAAGTTTTGATTGGTAACTTTAGAGTTTCAGAAACAGAGGACGCCCGCGAAAAACGTGGAGGAGAACTGTAAAACAAGAGACAGGAAAGACTATAGCACAACTAAGCCAAAAAGCAAAGGAAAATGACAACTGGAGAGAATATACGAATACCCTATGTCCCAATAGGGAATAATGGGATTATTATTATTATTATGTTATATTTAATAAAAGATTGAAACATCTAAATGTGTTTTATTTTGCAGTAAGTAACCTTTCATGTTAAGAAAAGAGCTTATTAATTTTCTTTTAAATTTAAAGTGTTGCATGACCAAAAATTACCCCCCCCCCTCTTTTTTCTGAAACTTCTTGTCTACAGCGGCTATCATTTATTCTTGCACACCGGCGCCAAAACGTCTTGTTACGCCACTGGGCGAAATATAGATAGTTTTTACACATAGTATAAAAAATAGCAAATAAAATAATATTTACATATTTACTAAACTTGAAATCTAACTGATACACCACAAAATCCTGAAAAAAACTTCTAATTACTGGCAAGTATCACAAAACCAGGCATTTTGTGGTTCCTCCATCGAAATGGAACCAACCTATTTCACAATCATCATTATCACACTTTAACATAGGTGACCATCATCAGGCGCTTTGCAGATGCACCACGTGTCAACCTTTTCCACACCACATTTGGTGGTAAAAAATCTTGAAAGCAGTTCAGGTTTAGTGACATATTTATGAAAATCTAATGATTTCCTCAAACATTCATTAAAAAACTCCTCTTTAAAACCCACTCTGTCAATAAACATACAATCTTTTGACCAAATAACAAAATCACAATATTTGGTCTTTGTGACGAACATTTGTAATTGCATTTGGTAGTAATATAAATGATTTTTGTCTACAGAAAATTCCTCGTCATTATGATACACTAAACATGTATTTTTCTTCTTCGCAAACTCTGATATACTCAACTCTTTTAGCAAGTAGAGACACTTCACCTCAACACATCCCAAACCACAACATTCACATTGTACGATTCCGTCCGGAGAAGCACCTAACTGTGGATGTTCATGTGAAATGAAGAAACCGGCAGGTTTTAGTGACATTCCATCGTAGTACTTCTTAACTTGAGTTAAATACTCTTCTAAAGCTGATTTTTCATATTTTATGCCATACGAAGTTTGTTTCGAGTTAAATATTACCTTCTAAGGATAACATACATCTTTTATGAGGGATAAAGGAGGCTTCTCCAATTTAGCCCTGCATGCAGTTTTGAATTTGGATGCAGTTATTTTGCCAGTCCTATATTTAAACCAAATATTGTTTTGAGCTTGCTCTCGGGTTGCAGATTCTATTTCTTTGATGTGCTCTACGCTTATGGTTATATCAATGGGTTGAGCTACAAGTTCTTTGTATGTACACCCTTTTAAATCGTCATTAGAAAGTGTCTCCAAACCATTGGGTAAACTTTTCGGGGGCTGGTACATTTCAGAAACAAATGGCTCGTACATTGTGACAATTGCTGGTGTAACATCCAATTTTTGAAAACCACGGATAATTGTAACTAACTCCTCACCTTCTAAGGCTGGTACTCCACCTTGGGGTAACACCATTGGTTTTGCTTTCCTAGTCCAGTTCATGTCTCGGATCCTTACCATGTCGATGGTTTTGGTAGACGGTACTGGCCACCGAGCTAGGGTTTCTGTGCAAGACACCTCTTTGCTACTTGGATGGGCTTCTAAATAGAACAGAATTGCTGCCACATGGCTGCAAACTTCGCTCAAGCCTGCCATACAGGTGCAATGCGCACAGGATACAGCTCCGTCCGGTAAGACGATGACCCATACATGCAGGGGCTTTTCCCATGTTCTTTGGGAATGTTTCACCTAAATCAACAAAAGAGGAAATTAATAAAGTTGATCTTTCTTGGGTATCGCAGAACATTTTTTGCTAATTATAATAGCTTGTGAGTTTAACTTAATTGGAATAAAAAAACTTACCACAACAAAAGAATTTTCATTTATTCTCTTGGCCAATACTTCTACAACAAATCCAGCCTCATAATACTTATAAGCCTGTAGGGACTTATAGGCCTTCAATTGTTGTCCAGTATAGAAACTGTGAGTTAAAATTAGGTAATTCACCATATCCATAATGCTCACACTTGGCAAAAAACTTAAATTGCTGGTCAGTTCACTTGCACCAAGAGAATAGGGATCAACATTGTCTATAATTCGAAGTTTTGAGTTGTAACGCGATTTCATGTCTCCTTTGAGAGATAAGTAGTATTCACTCCAAGCCATATTGTAGTTAAAGTTAATAAAATACGCAATACACGCACTAAAAACTCGAAATACACACCACACACGTGCAGATAACAATAAAAACCTAATGGCAGACCCCCCCCTTGTATGCCCTACCGATAAAATGGCCGCTCTGTCAAACTCACATGACTCAAAATGATCAATTACCTCCAAAAAATGCATATATATATACAGGGTGTCCAGATAATAGGAAACCATACATTGATGGTGAGTTCTACGCATTAAAATAATAAAAAAACTGCATATGCAGTATTGTCCGAAAATCGTTATTGGCGTAGATACCGACCCTTAAAGTTTAACTTTTTTTTTAAATTTTTTAATTATTTTTTATAACTGAGTAGATAAATACTTTAAACTTGGTGTACGTGCTCTTTATTGAAATGCTCACAAACAAAAAGCAAAATAATCGATAACATGTATTTTGAACTGGCAGTTAACCTAAAACCATATTTTCTTTTTAGTTATAACTTTTATATTTGAAGACATACGTCCGATTTAGATGCGGCATCTTGTAGGGAATAAAAAAATTCAAAATTAATGTACTCTTGTTTGGTATGCGTAACATAAACCGTTTGGTTAGAAATTCTATCTAAAGTTTTAAGGCTTTTCTTTTTAGGATCATTATCTGATTAGCCTTGATAACAACAATGCAACTTTTGTTTGTTTGATGTCGAGTTGTTTACGTGCAATTGTTATTGTTTAACTTGGCGTTTGAGTTTGTGTTAACAATGAATTTTAATTATACTTTTGCTGAGATGGCGGATATGCACCTAATTTATGGACGAGCAAATGGTAATGCAAGAGAAGTGCAACGTCTTTATAGGGAATCATTTCCTAATCGCCAAATTCCAAATAAAAATATGTTTGGCAACATAGATCGACGCCTTCGAGAAGAGGGTACATTTATTTCTTCTCGATTAAATCGTGGACGGCCAAGGACAACGCGTAGTGCAGAAATGGAAGAAAGAGTTTTAGATCTAGTTGAGGCAAATCCTGGGACTAGTACGAGAAGGATTGCTTTAACGGAGGGAGTGTCTAACTCGATAGTTTGGGAAGTTCTTCACGAACAACTGTTACACCCTTACCATCTTCAAAAGGTTCAGGCATTAAAAGTTGGTGATTATCCACGGCGAATCGAATTCTGCGAGTGGATTTTGCAAAAACGCGCCACTGATCCAGCATTTCTGTCTCACATTTTGTATACAGATAAGGCAGATTTCACTAGAGACGGATTTATAAATTTTCGAAACACTCATTTGTGGGCAGAAGAAAACCCACACGAAATTATTGAAGCTGGACATCAAGAAAGATTTTCAATAAACGTATGGATTGGGATACTCGGAGATCAACTAATAGGACCTCATTTTTTTCCGAATAGATTAACAGGACCGATTTATCTATCTTTCTTAGAGAACGATCTTCCACAGTTACTTGAAGATGTTCCGCTGGAAGTCCGAAGAAACATGTGGTTATTACAGGATGGAGCTCCTGCTCATTTCAGTAATGCAGTGCGCCAGTACCTTAATGAAACCTAACCAGAAAGATGGATAGGACGGGCTGGATCAGTCCCATGGCCGCCAAGATCGCCGGATTTAAATCCTCTGGACTTTTTTTGTGGGGATGGTTAAAAGCTATTGTTTATGCTACTCCTGTCAAGAATTTAGAAGAGTTGAGACAGCGTATAATAGATGCTTGTCAAACTATACGTGATCAACTAGCGACATTCGCCCGCGTAAGGGAATCGTTGGTGCTACGAGCGCAGAGTTGTATACGCATGAACGGAGGGCATTTCGAACATGTGCTGTGAATGTTTATAAAAGTAGCATAAAGTTTAAAGAAACATCAAACTGTGTGTTGTTTTTTTATTATGTCAAATTTAGATTTATGGTATTTGATATGTGTTCTATGAATAAAATAAAATACAGCTATTGCAAAAACTTTAAGGGTCGGTATCTACGCCAATAACGATTTTTGGATAATACTGCATATGAAGTTTTTTATTATATTAATGCGTGGAACTCACCATCAATGCATGGTATTTTTGTTATCAAGGCTAATCAGATAATAACCCTGAAAAGAAAAGCCTTAAAACTTTAGATAGAATTTCTAACCAAACGGTTTATGTTACGCATACCAAACAAGAGTACATTAATTTTGAATTTTTTTATTCCCTACAAGATGCCGTATCTAGATCGGAGGTATGTCTTCAGATATCAAAGTTATGACTAAAAAGAAAATATGGTTTTAGCAAAGAATGCTCTTTGGTTTTAGGTTAACTGCCAGTTCAAAATACATGTTATCGATTATTTTTCTTTTTGTTTGTGAGCATTTCAATAAAGAGCACGTACACCAGGTTTGAAGTAGTTATCTACTCAGTTATAAAAAATAAGTAAAAAATTTAAAAAAAAGAGTTAAACTTTAAGGGTCGGTGTCTACGCCAATAACGATTTTCGGACAATACTGCATATGAAGTTTTTTTATTATTGTAATGCGTAGAACTCACCAGCAATGTATGGTTCCCTATTATCCGAACACCCTGTATATATTGTAACGAACTTGGGCCGAGCCGCTGCGGACATATGACTTACAGCCTTCCGGATCGATCCAGAACGACCTTTGAGCCAGGTGCGACGCGTGAGTCAGCCTTCCAGAACATTGCTGAACATTCCAGAACGACCTTGCGTGCAAACACGTCAGCGTCTCTGGATTAATTGAGCAAGGTCTGGACGTTTCTAGGATGACTCACCCGGCGTGTATATAAACCGGTGCAGTGGGAAACATCGACAGTTCTCATCAGTTCTTGTCAGACTCGAAGCGCGCGTGATATAAACGAACCGTGTGTATATAACACTAGTGAAATAAATAACAAATAAATATAACCATATAAATCCTTAATGTTTAAGTCGTGAATAAATACCCACATAAATTAGTTGATGTTTAATCCAGCGCATATAAATAAATAGTGTATCGTTGTTAGAAATAGTTTGTAGTTTACGTAATTTGTGTTCTGCCTTGATAATTCTTGTATTTGTAAATAGTCGTAATTAATCGTGTAAATAAATGTTTAATACAAGAAGCGTCGAATAATTTTAAATAGCCGGAACGGTAAAAATGTAACAATATATACTTATTACTCACTATAAAATATATTAGGGACGTCCCAAAAATTACTAACTTGCTACTTTAATAAAAAACAATAAACACAGGGATTATTAACATGAAAATAGTACGACACTCATTAATGACCAATAGAAAAATTAGTTCACGAGCCATAACCAAGACAACAACAAAATTTCTTGGAAATTGTTTGTAGGTAGACATTACTTCTTTTTAGGGTTTGTGTCGTTACGATTTTCTTACCGAATCTGCATTCGAGCATTAATTCATATCCGGAAATTATTTTCGTGCATTCCATCAACGTCCTAATTTGCTCTCGCGTCCCGCTCGGGCAAATTAATACGACGTTGTTGGAACGCACTCAAAAAATTTCCGGAAAGAATTAATGTTCTTATGAGATTATATGTGACAATTTATTATACAAACCTACCATCAATACTGGCAAAATTCGACCTTTTTAATAGAAATTAGCAAAAAGAAATCAATATAATTTTGATATCTAAAACCTCGTTAAAGCAAGATACCGGACTCTAATGTTGAAATTTCCGGATACCGGACACCTATGTTGTACATACTCTTTGGTTAAACGTAGAATTCGATAGAAAAAAAACCATTAGAATGGTGTCATATACAGAACTCATGACTCAAGCCTTGCCAATGACAGAAAAAACTAACTTAGCATCATAAACAAGTAGATGCGTTATAGTAGGAGATTTTAAGTTCTCCTCACTGCAGTGGACAATCACAACAATTCCGAACACCACTATGCAGAATCTGCAACCTATTTCAACTAGTTACTCAACCTACAAGGTACAGATATACAGTCATCTATAATCGACCTTATTTTTACAATGACGAAGACTTAATAAGCGACGTTAAGTAGCTTCCACCAGTTGGTATTAGTGACCATGTGGTACTGTTGGTAACGATGCAGATTACCGCAATCATAAAGGCAAATAGCAAAAGAGAATCATTAAGAAAAAACTACTATAAGGCAGATTACTCTACTTTTATGGAAATGAAAGATGTAAATGACAAATTACATGAGCTTCAAACCATTTTACAAAATGCAATTAACAGTCACGTACCTTATCAAAGACCCAGAAGTAAGAAAGGGATTCAAAAACTTTGGGTTAACAATGAAATTTTGAATATGATTTGAGAAAAGAAAGTATGGAATGATTATCGTAAAAACCCTAACAAGGCTAATAATGCAATATATAGAATTAAATATAACAGGCTGACTAATCTTATGGGAGCAGTTGAAACTAGAATTATTGAACACAAGTAACGTCTAAACCATCAGTGCTATCTCAACTTCGCATTCAAGGAGAGAAAATTAAAATTATTAAGGACAATAGAGATGTTGCAAATGAGTTTGCAGGGCAGTTTCAGACAACTTACACCTTGGAACTAAAGGGTGTCATCCCATTTATAGCATCACCACGTACTGAAGCCTCACTCTCTAATATTGAATTCCTACCTAAAAAAGTGAAGAAAATATTTAAAAACTCAAAAAAAAAGTCATTGAACTGCAGCGTAACAGAACCTTTACAAGTATTGTTTGAAACAAGTCAACTACCAGAAGTGTGGAAAGAAGCTTATGTTACGCCTATTTATAAGAAAGGTGATAAACTCTTAGTACTAGGTCAGTAAGCCTGATGTCAGTACTGCGTAAATGCACGGAGAGAATTACTGTAGACAAACTTTTCAAATTTCTTAATCAAAATAATTGTTAATAGAAGATCAACACCCATTCATACCAGGAAGATCTGTGGTCACAAATCTGCTGTATAACCTCAAGATCTGGTCCAAGACATCCGACCAAAACCTTTTAATGAAGTTCCTAATAAGCAACTTCTAAGTAAACTGGAACACATCGGAATAAGTGGCCAATTACTTGGCTTCCATAATTCTTGAGTGGAAGAACCTTTAAGGTGAGATTTGGTTAGGAGCTGTTGGTTAGTTGTTCGGTGATGAATGGAGTTCTGCAAGGCTCACTTTTGGGGCCACTTCTATTTGTTCTGTATATCTCAGACCTTAGGTCAAGCATTAAATCACAATGTAGCAACTTTGCTGATGACACAAATATTTTTGGACCATCAGGACCTAATCTACTGAATGATTTCGACAGAATCTTACAGTGAACTCAAAAGTGGCTGTTCCCTTTAAATACAACAAAATGCACCGTCATGCACCTTGGCAAGTCCAACTCACAAACATCATATCAACTTCCTAATGTTGAATTGGAACATTACAGCAACAGATGGACTTGGGTATACTTGTGACACACAACCTTAATTTGTTTAATTCGAAAAATGTTCATTAATTTCATACTGCTCTGTTAGTGTAGGTTTTTAAAACTTACATTCGACCATTACCTGAATGTGGATACCAAATTTACTTGAGCGAGTTCAACGAGGGGCAACCAAACCTCAGAGCTAAATTCAATGGGTTATGCTAGCCACATACCCACACCTCGGGGTAGGAGAGCTCATAGAATTACACATTTAGTTGGTAACAGGCTTTCAGCCTATAGTAAGAGGAAGAGGAAGTATTATTTATGTAAATAGTCCAACTGTTATGATGAGACTGAGTATTGTTGGGCATTAAAATTTGTTTTTGTTAAGCAACCGCATTCAATTTTAATTTTATTCGTGAATTAAAAGAATCCTGTAGTTACACTTCCCAAACCAAATTTTTCTTAAAACATGAAGATAGTTGTGAAAATCTGTTTTGTTTAAAAATATGTGCAAAAGATTTACTGGCCCAACTATTATGAATTTGGTGGAAGGTTTCATAACAGCCTCGTGCTATAGCTATCCTCGGCGCTATGCGCTTCGGTAATCTATCTTAGCCCTCTGCTGCAATGAAACATTTTCCACCCTTTAATTCTAATATTTTTAAAGTATACTATTTTGGACTGATCCTGTAACATTGACGGAGGAGTTATACGGTTTTCTGGTTCCATCAACGATATTATGCTTGCATGATATGTACTAAGCTGAAAGTGATATATTGAATTTTATATTAGGTATTTGGAGATAATAAAAGTCTGTGACAGTTGTTTTTTTAATACCTGATCAGTCTGATAAAGGTCTCTGTAGCATGACGGGGATATACACTGCCGTACGCATAGCACCTTAGCAATACTTTTTTTGCCTGTACACCCACTCTCACAAGCAGCTTCAATCTCCCGATACATTACTTCCTGCAACATATTAGAGTTTTAAACGGGAACAATAATGTAAGTGTGCATTTCCAAAAAGTTTAGTTGTACGCCTGGGCTAAAATAGCCTACACATACATTTTTATTAGTTTCTTTGTACGGAAACTCCATGAATGTGTAAATGACTTTATCCATGGCCAGAACCGTGCTCAGCCCCAGGAGGTAAAATAAAAACCTTAGGAACATCTTCGGAAAATCAATGGCTTTCCACCATTTAAAGTGCCGGAAAAATGCGCGCGCACAGTATTTTTCTACCGTCCCGCTCGGGAAGTCCTTGTCTGCGATCCCCACATCCGCACTCCACCCCCCTTGGAAACCGTGCCCAAATCAATCCGGTTTTGCCTGCGCTCTGGCGCCAACCACTTGCTGATTCTAGTATTATGTGCTTTGGTGTTTTTTGGTGAATTTCGCCCGTTTTTGCTGCACTTCCGAAGAGCCACCTCCAGAAAGAAGCGAAGAAAGGTAAGGACAATGGGTTTTGGGCCCCTTCGAGGGCCGTGCGAACCGGGGCGCCCGGAATTGTGGGCTCTCTCGGAGGGCCTTTGTTTGCAGCAAACATGCTGCTGTACCTTCTCTATCGAATGCGTGATGTAATTACTCGAATTCATGATCGTGAAACACTTGCGAAAAGTATTTGGGGGCCGTCGACAAGGCTAAGAAACCGGTCTTTTGAATGTCGTCGCCGTAGCGATTTCCGCCTGCCCGATCAAGAAAATTCTGCTACCTGTGGCGCATGAATTTATAATGCGTGTTTGTCTGGCGTTGCCTCTTGGTATCTTCTGGACGAAGGCTTATCAGCTGACAACGAGCCCAGCGAAATATCCTGCAAACTACGATTATATTGGTTAGGTACACGCCATTCAATTTGGCTATCGATTCGATTCGTATTATTTTTTAATTGAAATGGTGGGCATAACAAGAGACTAAATACACAAAACAAAACTTTATAAGGGGCACATTAAACTATACAGGGTGGTTGTGAAAGGTGAAGACATATATTTTACCACCATTAACTACCTACACAATGGTGAAGAAAAATTTTATGTTTTAAAATGTTTTTTAAACAACCTCTGTGGTATTATGAAAGGAAAATTAATTTTACGTAAAAAAGTTCTCGTCATTTTTAGCTCAACATAGTCGTTTGTGAGATATGCTCAAAAATGTTTTCCAGTGTGGTGTTGCCATTGATACCATGTTAATTATACATATATATAAAAAAACTGCAAAACGACTATGTTGGGCCCAAAATGCCAAGAGTACTTTTGTATGTAAAATAAATTTTTCTGTAACAATACAATACGGGGTGTTTAAAAAACGTGGCTTTCGTTTTATTTTATCAAAAAATATTTCTTATAAACTCCTCTTCTTAACTACGCTAATCAAATTAAAACTTTATTACTACTATCAAATTATGACTTTATATCGAGAGATCCAAAAAAAACTGTTCCTCAGCGGGCTGTGGAAATTCAACATATGAATAATATGTTGGTGACACTGTACGTCAATGTCAAATTCGAGGTTAGCAGGTTAGGATTTGCGCCATAACTGACGGAAAACCTAACCTGATAACCTCAAATTTGACATTGACGTACAGTGTCACCAACACACTATTCATACGTTGAATTTCCACAGCCCGCTGAGGAACAGTTTTTTTTTTATCTCTCGATACTAAGTTTAACCAACATATGTAGTGGAAGCCCCTCCCACAACTGGGCGCCAAATTTGAATAGAATTATTGCTATTGGAGAGCCGGTTCTACACAGCTCAATTTAGTTGAAATCAATCATTGTGAATTCTTCAGAGTTTTTAATTTGAAACTTAGAAAACAGGTATCTGCAATCTAGGCTCCTCCCAGTGATTTAAAGTTTCTATACAGGGTTATGCAACAGTATAGACATTTGCATATATTTTTGATGCCATAGAAAAAAGTTCATAACGAAACATTAATGGGACTTACTACTCTATATGTACTTCTGTGCTGTTAATTTTTTATCACGACATACTTTTGGCAGCGCTGCCATCTTGGATTTTTAAAAATAACCCGAGTACTTTTTTCGTCAATTGTTATTCTTTTTTAATTTTTTTTACGACTACAAAAAAAATATGGTTGTGGATGTGAAATTATGTGTAGAAATTAATCAAGTAGGTATGAACTACATGAAAAACTGTAAAGATTTTTCAAACTATTGTTTTCCCTTAAAGATAGATTTTTTTATGTTACAACCCATTGGAGATTATTATTAATTTGTGCAGGGTAAATTAGGGTCTACTAGACTTCGTTTAACGAACATGCAGGGTGAGAAAAACTAGCGATATTTGCATATATTTTTGATACCATACAGTACAGCAAAATAGTATATTATAGGTACTACGGTTTTTATAAGAAGTATTTTGTAGCACGCACGGGTTTAGGGTACGATGAGCGAAGCGAGGGGTGTCCTAAAGGAGTAAGTGCGACAAAATGCCTTGTAAACGAGATATCATACAGTATTTTATCTACTTTGCCGCTTTTTTAAACAAAAAAAGTAATTTTCAAAATCTAGGGAATTTCGCTGCAGTTGGCAACATTGTGCGGTGCAAAAAAGGCGGCTATTGACAGTTCGATATGTACACGCAGCGAAGTACCTATGGTTGCCAACGTTAAAAAATTAATTACTCTGTTTTTAGTATTTTTACTTCCTTTTACGATAAAGGAAGTATTGGATTCACCCCAAAAATTCGAAATTGAGTTTTCAACAAATCTTCACGTTTTAGAGTCCCCTGATCCCAAAAAACATATTTTTTTTCATTGGTCTGTGTGTCTGTGTGTCTGTCTGTCTGTGTGTCTGTCTGTCTGTCTGTGAACAGAATATCTCAAAAACGAAAAGAGGTATGGCGTTGAAACTTCATATATAAGTTTTGTGTACTATGTAGATGAGACAGCAAGCTTTTGAAGAAAATCGCATAACCGGAAGTAGGTGTTTACTCTTGTGATTTTTCAGTTTTTTTCGATTTTTTCAAAAACGGCTCTAACGATTTTTTTCAAACTTTACATTTTTATTACATTTTTAATGTGCATTGACGTGAGATAGGTGATTTTCCAGTTGAAAACTTCTAAAGTGGGTTTCTTTTGTTTTTTTTTTTCTATTTTTTTTATTAACTCCTATTTTAAATAGAACACCCGGTATATTATTACATTTTTGAATTCTGCTTAAGATTTTAGAGAAAATTTGTCTCTTCAACTAACGCTCTATTTTGTACCGTTTTTGTAGAATTCGTAATTTTTGAAAATTTTTGACAAATGCTTAAAAATTAAAAATTAAATTTTTGACTAATTACAAGATCACTGTAAAAGGAAGTTGTGTGAGTGTATCACACCAGATTTTTATTATCGCTTTTCGTCTATTACGATACGCAAAGTAGATAAAAATGGGGTACAAATGAAGTAGGAATCTGACAGTTGCAGAAATGTATACCTCCATGCATGCAGTTTTAGTTACCATGGACAACTGGCCAGTGAATTTCCGTGTGTTTGCCGTAACTACATATATTGAAACCAAGTCAGTTACCATTACACAACGTCGATTTCGACGTATGTTTAACCTTGCTAGGCACGGTCGTATACCTTCGCGAAATGCAATTTTGTTGTGGGTACGTATGTTTAACAGAACTGGTAGTGTAAGATCTGTATTTGCTGGTAGACCATCTGTTCGCAACGAAGAGAATATTGAAAGAGTGAGAATAGTAGTGCAGAGAAGTCCAATGCGTTCTGCTGTACGACATGCAGCCGCCAGACTATTGCCGAACCCTGTACAAATGTCAGGAATTATTTGAATAAAAAAATAATAAATATACATAATATTAATACTAAAATAGTATATGTAATGTTGACATTAATGTATTACCTACATTTTAAGAAATTAAAATAGGTAAATAATTTTCTTATTTTTTTATACACAACTCGGCCAAACAAAACCAGTTCCTACAGCAGTCAGATATAAATCATCTAACACTACAATTTTTCTGTCTATATCCATTGTAAACAAAATATCATAGCCTACCCTATTCTATAAAGGTCGTGAACGGCATATATGTAAGTAAAGCGAAATATAGATACCTAGTTTTTACACAGTATAAAAAATAGCAAATAAAAAAATATTTACATATTTACTACACTTGAAATCTAACTGATACACCACAAAATCCTGAAAAAAACGTCTAATTACTGGCAAGTATCACAAAACCAGGCATTTTGTGATTCCTCCATCAAAATGGAACCAACCTATTTCACAATCATTATTATCACACTTTAACATAGGTGACCATCATCAGGCGCTTTGCAGATGCACCACGTGTCAACCTTTTCCACACCACATTTGGTGGTAAAAAATCTTGAAAGCAGTTCAGGTTTAGTGACATATTTATGAAAATCTAATGATTTCCTCAAACATTCATTAAAAAACTCCTCATTAAAACCCACTCTGTCAATAAACATACAATCTTTTGACCAAATAACAAAATCACAATATTTGGTCTTTGTGACGAACATTTGTAATTGCACTTGGTAGTAATATAAATGATTTTTGTCTACAGAAAATTCATCGTCATTATGATACACTAAACATGTATTTTTCTTCTTCGCAAACTCTGATATACTCAACTCTTTTAGCAATTAGGGACACTTCACCTCAACACATCCCAAACCACAACATTCACATTGTACGATTCCGTCCGGAGAAGCACCTAACTGTGTATGTTCATGTGAAATGAAGAAACCGACAGGTTTTAGTGACATTCCTTCGTGGTACTTCTTAACTTGAGTTAAATACTCTTCTAAAGCTGATTTTTCATATTTTATGCCATATGAAGTTTGTTTTGAGTTAAAAATTACCTTTAATGAGGGATAAAGGAGGCTTCTCCAATTTAGCCCTGCATGCAGTTTTGAATTTGGATGCAGTTATTTTGCCAGCCCTATATTTAAACCAAATATTGTTTTGAGCTTGCTCTCGGGTTGCAGATTCTATTTCTTTGTTGTGCTCTACGCTTATGGTTAAATCAATGGGTTGAGCTACAAGTTCTTTGTATGTACACCCTTTTAAATCGTCATTAGAAAGTGTCTCCAAACCATTGGGTAAACTTTTTGGGGGCTGGTACATTTCAGAAATAAATGGCTCGTACACTGTGGCAATTGCTGGTGTAACATCCAATTTTTGAAAACCACGGATAATTGTAGGTAACTAACCCCTCACCTTCTAAGGCTCGTACTCTACCTTGGGGTAACACCATTGGTTTTGCTTTCCTAGTCCAGTTCATGTCTTGGATCCTTACCATGTCGATGGTTTTGGTAGACAGTACTAGCCACCGAGCTAGGGGTTCTGTGTAAGACACCTCTTCGCTACTTGGACGGGCTTCTAAATAGAACAGAATTGCTGCCACATGGCTGCAAACTTCGCTCAAGCCTGCATGCAATGCACACAGGATACAGCTCCGTCCGGTAAGACGATGATCCATACATGCAGGGGCTTTTCCCATGTTCTTTGGGAATGTTTCACCTAAATCAACAAAAGAGGAAATTGATAAAGTTGATCTTTCTTGGGTGTCGCAGAACATTTTTTGCTAATTATAATAGCTTGTGAGTTTAACTTAATTGGAATAAAAAACTTACCACAACAAAAGAATTTTCATTTATTTTCTTGGCCAATACTTCTACAACAAATCCAGCCTCATAATACTTATAAGCCTGTAGGGACTTATAGGCCTTCAATTGTTGTCCAGTATAGAAACTGTGAGTTACAATTAGGTAATTCACCATATCCATAATGCTCACACTTGGCAAAAAACTTAAATTGCTGGTCAGTTCACTTGCACCAAGAGAATAGGGATCAACATTGTCTATAATTCAAAGTTTTGAGTCGTAACGCGATTTCATGTCTCCTTTGAGAGATAGGTAGTATTCACTCCAAGCCATATTGTAGTTACAGTTAATAAAATACGCAATACACGCACTAAAAACTCGAAATAAACACCACACACGTGCAGATAATAATAAAAACCTAATGGCAGACCCCCCCTTGTATGCCCTACCGATAAAATGGCCGCTCTGTCAAACTCACATGACTCAAAATTATCAATTACCTCAAAAAATGCATATATATACATATATATATATATATTGTAACAAACTTGGGCCGAGCCGCTGCGGACATATGACTTACAGCCTTCCGGATCGATCCAGAACGACCTTTGAGACAGGTGCGACGCGTGAGTCAGCCTTCCAGAACATTGCAGAACATTCCAGAACGACCTTGTGCGCAAACACGTCAGCGTCGCTGGATTAATTGAGCAACGTCTGGACGTTTCTAAGATGACTCACCCGGCGTGTATATAAACCGGTGCAGTGGGAAACATCGACAGTTCTCATCAGTTCTCGTCAGACTCGAAGTGCGCGTGATATAAACGAACCGTGTGTATATAACACTAGTGAAATAAATAACAAATAAATATAACCAT